>WJFA01001306.1:0-22465 GCA_009870155.1 Pseudobourletiella spinata | reverse complement strand
ACTACTACTACTACTACTACTACTACTACTTCTCTTCCTACTACTTCTATTATTACTACACAACAAAACCTCTGCTTGCTCAGCTTTACGTGCTCCTCCGCATCCTTTACCACTACTACGGACAAGTACAGTGTTAAGTTGCGAACGGGAAGGATAAGGGAATGGGTAATAGGACAAAAAAACTATGATGACCAAACCCCACTACTACCGGTATGAATTCTTTTCCTATTCCTACATTTCTCTCACACCCACATACATGTATATACATATATATACACACACACCCACACAAATACACACATACAATTACTCCAGCACGCAGACCCCTGCGCCCGTACAACCATGCAGGCACACTCAAGCCAGTGCACTTACACACATCCACGCATATGTACATACACGTTAGTCAAGCAACATACTCTCAGACTTACGCAACTTCCTTATAATAACAAGAGGAAAAGTTAGTTTTTTCCCTTCCTTTCTCCGGACTCCTCATAACTTTTCCCCGCCTGTCCCCGCCTCCTCACATTATTTATGTACTCAGGAGCGAGGGCAATTCTAAAAAAAGAGGGGGCATCTAGTAGGAAAGGATCTGGGGAGGAAAATATGTACCTTTAAACTGTCCACACACACACACACACACTGTGTGAACAAAGGGGCAGGGAACTGGTCACGAAAAGTTTCAGGGGGAAAAACGAGGAATAAAGGAGAAAATCATGACGCTTCAAATCTTCCCACATCCACAAGGGCAAACAGATGAGCACCCAAACACGCACAAACACATAAACATACACACACACATAAACATACACACACACACACACACACACACACACACACCAACATCTGATGTCCTTCCATGTTCCTTCCGTTCTTCCCATCATAATCTAATACTTGACTGCAAACAGACGCGGAACATGAACAATAATTATTATTATTTACTGTTCCCAAACAAAGCCTGACAGGATCATGACGTCGAGCATACATCATCCATCAAATCCCATCAGACACCGACACTCACTCAGCTAGCCCCATCGCTCTACCTCCTCCACCTCCTCTCCCTCCTGCCAGCCAGCCAGCAGGTGTACGTGATCCGGCAGTTTCCCCCAACCATCTCCTCCTCCAGCTTTAACCCCTCATATTCCAAATTTTCTCCTCCTCTTTTACTCCTATCACCGGAGCAAGGCTGTGAATCCTCCAGATTACAATGACACCAACAACAAAAAATGACATTGAAAGTACTACGCATACAGTGCTACAAGAATTTTCCACACGATCACCATACGATTTCCCGGGTAATAATAATCAGGAGAGGGAATCATCATCATGCCTCATCACCATTGTCATCATCGTCCGCTCCCGGCTATGTGGCCACAGCAGCGGAACTCCATATCCAGTCACGCTTTAAAACCTATTTACCCCCGGCGGCGCCGCAGAGACAATTTACATTCTCTAGCACGCCCCCGCCCATAGGGACACTATATGTAGTGTATGAGGGAGGGACGTGAACGGAGAAAGAGAGTGTGTGTGTGTGTGTGACCGTGTGCGGAACCACGGGCCCTGCATCACAACTACCGTGTTGAGGCGGACACGGAATGGGAGGAAGAGGAAGAAGAAGAGGAGGCTGAGAATGAAGTAGAGAGAAAGTGATGTTCCAGGAGCATCCTCCACATTATTCAACCACTCCATGCGTACAGAGCTGAGACAAAAGGGGACTATGGAATAAATGCACTACTCTCCAGCCTTTTCCTGCGGTGACAATATCTATCCACCACCCACCCCGCCGCCATCACAACGACAAACAAAGAACAAAGACAAGGACAACACATTATTCCTCCGCATACAATCATCCCTCCTCCTCCCGTATGACAGTAATGCCCCACCAAAGGGTACAGAGGGGGGACGCGATGGCACAGGACGGAACAACCCCATCCCCACTATCAGCTTCCAAATACAGATGCACATCACATACGGATGCAGACACACACACACACACAATGGAAGCACAATCCCACACTGACACACACACACATACACAAAACGAAGCACAATCCCACACTGACATGCACACAAGCACACTAGTTCGTGCGCACAAACACACACAAACCAACGCCCCGGGTAGAACTGTTCCAAGTAACTACCCGAAAATAACGGATTCTGTCCACCGTGTTATTCTCACCACTTACGAGGAACAGGAACTAAGGCTTGACCCCTTCCCACCTACCATCCCATTCACCAAACCTGCCTCAGAACTCCAGTCATCACCACTACCACTACTACTGCTGCAAACCTAAAATAATAGGATTGAATGAAGTTGACGCCGTATCAACGAAAACTCACTTCATCTTCCAAGTAAAATCACTTCCATAGTTCCACATTTCTAGCCGTTCCCCCAGTAACCAATCCAGCCAACCCCCTTCACCCAAACCGTTACCGCCCTAACTCTTTTACACCGACTAAATCTATGGTAGCCGACCCGATTATGGATGTAGTAAACGTAGGAAGAAAGTAATTGCCCTGAATAAACAACTCCCTCATCATTCCGCCGCCGTGTCCCAGACTCACTCACATCCCTTTCCACCTTCCATCTTCCGATGACGAAGACGACGACGACAACAAGAACGTCAACGCGACGAACGCGTCCGTTCCAACAACCACTACACGCCTCACCCGTATACCTATGTAAGCAATAACAATTCCCCAAGGCTCCCCCCCACGGGATCCCCCGACCCATCGCCGACGATTTAAGCAAAGACACAATTCGCGCTCCATCATTAAGAATTGATTCCCACCTTTTCCCCAACATCTGGAGGCGAGTCGGCCTTCTTCGTCTTCCACTACTACTACTACTACTACTACTACTATTAATACTACCAAAAACTACTTCTGTTTCCACAGTTGCTGCAGCTGAAACCTTAGCAACATGCCCAATCCGTCCTACTCCCGAACATCTCTTTCTTCCACCTCCTTCTCCTCATCTCTCTCTCTCTCTCTCTCTCTTTCACTCTCTCTCCCTTCGTCGTTCCCATAAGATGAACAACCGCCTATCCTCAACATTTCCTCGCACATTTCCCACGACAATTCCAACTGCTATTGATTCGCTCCATTTACTAACTAAAAGTAGGGAGTAATCCAGTTGGAGGATAATTTGGTAATTGAAAGTCCTCTCTCAGCTATACATATGCATATGTACTACCTCTATACATGGCACAGCCATCACATCCACCCCTAACCCAAGTTCATATATGCATGTGGACATAGCCTCACCTTAGAATCCTATGTACACCCCGTAGTAGCTTCCACGGCTCGGATAATGAGCTGAGTGTGAGCATGAGCAGTACACTGAGTGAGAGCATAGGCGGAATGACAGGTTCCGCTTCACTTCACTTTACGTCATCATCAGACGTAACAATAATCATAATCATCATAATCATAACCATCATCATCATCATCATCATCACCACCACGACGATAATATGAAAAGAGGAAAGAAAGTCAGGATGGAATCCGAATTCGCCATCTCCCACTCCACCTCCTTCTCCCCTTCCCAGCCTGACACTGCAGATGACCTTTCTACAATATATTCATTCATTTGTCCATCCAACCATCCATACTAGATCTTCCTTCCCACTTCATATGTCCATCCAGTCAGACGCAATAGGGATTATCCTAGAGTTCGTAGTGCTCTGTACATGTACATCCACAAATTCACATTATGGCTCGTTCCCCACAGTATGACAGATCCGAGGAGTGGATCCAGCCAGCAGCAGAGAACTGCCAGCGGTGCAGCGTAGTCTTTGTCTGTATGTGTGTGTGTGTGTGCGTGTGAGAGAGAGAGAGAGAGAGAGAGTGAGCACTGGGACTCGCTCACTAGCGCATATATGTTCCGCTTGCCCCCGCAGAGTGGTCCTCGCGGATTCTTGAAGCGGAACCCACACACGACAGCGAAACTTTCATCTATGGGCAGCGCGGCACCGTACCAGCGGCAGTGAATACACTTCTGATACTACTACCACTACTACTGCAGCGGGCGGGAGGGGGGTGGGAAGCAGTAGTAGCAGAGAAGCAAAGAGGCCGAGGCGCAAATCATGTCATTACGCTCCGTCCCTCACACAGTCTCTCTCACCCAGTCCATATGCTATTTGGGGGACAACCAACAGACTTATTACTTCCCCACGAACACGGAGACAATCGGGAGAGGAGAAGTGGAGAAAGAAACGGGAGTTACTCAGCTGAGTCCAAATCTACAATGAATGAGTGAGCAAAACGAATTGGGAGAGCAGGGCGACGATAGGACGAACGACAGGGAAAACGACGGCGAGAGAGAAAGAGAGAGAGAGAGAGCGAAAGACAAGGAGAGGGAGAGAGCAATTGGGAAAGATCAGAGCTACAGAGCAAATGTGTGTGTGTGTGTGTGTGTGTGTGTGTGTTTATGCGTGTGTGTATGCAAGTGTCAGTGGGCGTATGTGTATGGTGGAGCATACGACGAGAAAATTTGAGAAAACGACTCCGCACAGCAATGGCAGTAGTATAAGAAGTGGGATGGGGAAGGACAAGTTGAGCCCATGTATTTCCGCACTACGGCGACGAATAGCGACTGCATGCATGCATACGCCAAGTCCCGTAATATTATTGACAGCCGCAGACTTGACAGCCCGCATAGAGCAACAACACTACCAATGTCATAATATCATTTAAACAGTATCTTCTGCGCACTAAATGAGCAGATCAAACATGTATAGATGAATTTCTTCAGCCTTCCCCTCCCCCAACCCTATACACTGTCCCCACGATCACAACCACTGCTATTACAACCACTGTTCAGCTCGTAACGCTTCAATTGTCACATCCTCTGTTCCACATCAGCCCATAAAAAAAAGGTGGTTCACGGCGTTGAGCTGTAGCTATAGCTGCCTCCTTCCGCCTTCTTCTTTCAAAATCCCCTTCAACTCGACAAACTCGACCACACTTGATATTCCAGCCGCCGGCACTACATTCATCGTCGCCGTCGTCACTCACTGCATTCCAAGCTTTAACAATTTATTTTCACGGCCCCAACTCAACCCGCCACCACCTCCCGTCCCCGTCGTCGTCCACCGCGTCAGAGCGACTCGAAGATCACCCTCCCAGTCACACCTCAAAGTACATCTCGGTGAACAGAATGATAATTACTTTAAAAGCCCCTCGTCCGTCCGCTCTCGTCTTGGCTTTTAATCCTGCATGTGTGTGTGTGTGTGACTGAGCGGAGATCGGTGTACACCAAGGCAGATAGACAATTCCTTCCCAAATCCTTCCATCCAATTCAATCCTAACGCATACACACACACACACACACACACACACACACACTCACACGGACACACATACACACTCAGTTACAAACACCACATTTCACTAACACCGCCAACACTACTCCCACCACACGTTCGTCCACTCATAGTCCACGGACTCCCACAGAGTCAGCTAAAACACACTTTCCTCCACCTCCCTATTAAAAATACAGGAGATCCACTTGGGTAGTACGTCCATTCAATTACTATAACAACTACTATACACGACTACTTACTCCACTACAAAGTCCAAAAAGGCTAGGGCCTCTCCACCGGAGCACACACACACACACACATACACACACCCTGTCTTCACCTCTCACCATACCACTCTTGAGTCAACCAACCAAAGAAGGAAAAGCAACCACTTGTAACAATTCCACCCATTTTTCCCACTCCACGCCAACCGCACAACAGCAGGACAGGAGGAGGAGCAGGACTGTGTGGGAGATTCTTCAGGACGGTGCGGCGCGGTTACTTAATTAGCCCGGCCGGCTAGACTCTTCCGCAACAACTCCCGGCCCATTGAGTACCAAGGCCTGTCCGAAACCTTGCACTGAATGACTCACAGGGAAGCAGATTCTCCCGGAGGCAATAACCACGCAGTGAGACTACACAGGGCTACAAACAGAAGAGTGTCTTCATCTCACTTACAGTCCGTCAGTTCCACTTCCACCCTGATTCAACTGCTACTGCGAAGGAGCGGCGGCACGCGCGCGTTCTCAGCACCACACACGAAAATTCCTCTCAGAAAATAATTTTACTCCAATTCCCTATCCGGCTGGGGCAGCGCGTTGAAGCCAGGCACACTCCTGTCCCGTCCCTCCCAGCTTTCTCCGGACTGGCCCATACCTGTGGTGGTGAGACACCCCGCTGGCGGGCAGACTCTAC
The DNA here is from genome assembly GCA_009870155.1 of Pseudobourletiella spinata. Classification (NCBI taxonomy): domain Eukaryota; kingdom Metazoa; phylum Arthropoda; class Collembola; order Symphypleona; family Bourletiellidae; genus Pseudobourletiella; species Pseudobourletiella spinata. The sequence goes on along the minus strand of WJFA01001306.1, from coordinate 16,247 downwards.
ATGCCGCTCCGGTTCCACCAGCCCACAAAACGTCCTACGGAGCAGCCCTTCCCTGACCCATCATGACGTCCTCCTCTTAGCACCGGGGATGAACTTCCCCACCCGTATGTTTACGTCACCGTATGGAGTGAGTCCATGAGAGAGACTACCACCGCCGCCGCTGCCACCAACACGGCGATCACCTTCTTTCTCCCTCCCTTGTATGGCGGAGAGCAAGTCCTCCGGAAAGTTAGTAGTAGTTCTTCTTCTTCCGTCCTTCCTACGCTTACTCCCATCTCCCACTAGTACCGCCACCAGCACAACCACCGCTAGTATACTACTTACTACTACAACTACTACTACGGCTAAAACTACTCACAATCTCTCTTCTCCAAAACCACGCATGCTTGCATTCTCGATTTCCAAAAATTTCTCTAACATCACATGTACACACATAGCAAACAGACACAAGCATGCACACAAATACGTATCCACACACCACCAGCCGAACAGACACACACACACACACACACACACACACACACACACACGCGCGCGCGCGCGCACACACACACACACACACATGCACACATTACTAACACATACATGCAAACATTAGGAACCGAACAGATACACACACGTATGGACACATTGCCTACCAAACAGAGGCAGGAGAACCAGGAAGACATAGTGCTACAGATACTCCACGTTCCCTTCCATCCGCACATACACACATGATCATGTTGAAAAACAAGACAAGGCGATCGCTGAGTGCTGCTGGCTGGCAGTAGCGACCGGAGGGGAAACCCAATAGCATCCGTCCGTAATAGCACCCGGACCGCATGGTAAAGTAGCCCTATATCCTCCTATCCTCTTTCCCATGCAAGTTGACAGGCTCTTCGTACCCATTTGTCCAACCACGCTGCTCCGCCTCATATACATAGGATACTCGTCCCAGTCTGGCCTCGTTGACGCTACCTTCAATCGCCATCGTCCTCCATCCACCACCTCCTCACGTTCACTTCCATATATACCGGAGGGAGTGGGAGACAGTTGGGAAAGGAAGGAGGGGAGACGTCTCCACAGTCGAATCTCAAGTGGAATCTCCTTGAACGACAACTTGAGAAAAATACTTTTCCCACTCACTCCTGTGCGTTCCCATTTTTCTGATCTCACTCTTCCCCCCCCCTCTCTCTCTGTCTACCAACTCACCACCACTAAGAACTCTGGTGAGTATCGCTACTATTAGAACTACTACTGCTGATGCTGCTGCCAGTATTTCTCCAAGTATATACAACTACTGCTACTACTATTCCCAATACTACCGTCGGTTCTAGTACTAGAAATACCATACTACTACTCAGCACCTAGTTGAGCCTCACAACTCCTCTCATTTGCCATAATAATATACAGTATTGGAGGAGGAGAAGGAGAAGGAGGAGGAGGAGGAGGAGGAGGACAAGGAAAAGAGGAGAAAGTGCAGGACTTCATAACACAGGGGTAAAGGCGCCCTGTCCCTGTCCGACTATGGCTGATGAATTCCCTGTCAAGGATACGCGGAGCAATTATTTCATTTTTCTACTTCCGTCTCTAATGAGATCCATTCGGAGGACAGGACCAGGTGGAGGAGAATGATAACCAGTGGAGTGGGCATAGTACGTGTTTGTGTGTGTGTGTGTGTGTGAACTCCGTATATGGAAGACTAAGGGCATGTCCACATATATCACCGAAGTGTGTGCCTGTGTCTGACTGAGCGTCTGGCTCCTCATATCATAAGTGGAACGACATGAACCATCAACTCTCTCCAGCAGCCAAGCAAGCATGCTCGCGGTTACTCCTATTTAACTTGATAGACTCCGCACTCCAATGAAAGATCCACCTAGCTCATCAGAAATCAAGTTGACACTGACTGATTTTTCTGGCTGACATTACATCCTTCCTTCCTCTGAACTAAACTAAAGGGGGAATCAAATGGAAAAATAATTCATCCCACTCTTCTCCCTCCTTACTACTTTGTGGTTCTCCTCCATCCCTCCCCTCTGTCAAAAAAGTTGTCACAGCACAAGGAGACCCACTTGACTGGAAGTACTGTGCTCGTGATAGAGGTGGGCGCACCGTGTGTGTATGTGTGTGTGCCCAAGATTTTCTGTGGAACAGTTCCAGTGCAGAGGATCCCGTGCGCGGGGTAGAAAGTGGGATTTTTGGGCACCGATCCCAATAACAACTTTGAGAGAAACCCCTTCCCCATCACTGACTCACTCCCGCGGCCAGTTAGGGAGGCGGTCGACAATCAGAACTAGTCAGTCAATTACGACCGAGCAAGTTTCCATCCTCCAAATCAGTTTATCACAACGACAGTCGACATGGCAGGGACATTAGCTTGGAATGGTACCCATCATTTTCCTATTATGACCACCACGACTCCATTTTGACAGGCCTTCTCAACAAGTTACTTTCCCCACACACCTCGACGGCTTCGGAGTCGCTCCGCCAGTCAGCTCCATGCTGGTGAAATACCTCCGGCACATGCTCTACCGCTTCCTCCTCCAGCCAACTGGAAAGTGTCTAACAATGTGTGACAGAGGGAGAAAATCCGGACGGAACCGCTCCGCCGGACCTAAAAATATCCCTTTACACCCATTTACCACACCGGACTGAAATTTTAGGGGCCAAGAATGTGCGAAGCCTGGGGAGATAAGACCATCACGTGTGCACATGCATAGTGAGCAGCCCTCACAGAGTAGTTAGTACCTTTCATTTGGACATATACTAGGCACTCACCCCGAGTCCCCGCGCAATGTGATTTACGCATGTACATTAAACTTCCATTTGAGCTCACCAGACAGAAGGAGGAGGTATAGAAGAGAGGAGACGGCAGGAAGCCCCTTGTCCCCATTTCCAAATCCATCCTCATCCTCACCCGAGGCATTAGTAATTTCAAGAAAATTCACGAATTTAACTCCCATGTAAATGAGGACGGGGTGGGGGACTGCGCGAGGATTNATTCACGAATTTAACTCCCATGTAAATGAGGACGGGGTGGGGGACTGCGCGAGGATTTTTACAGCCACAGACGCCAGATGCAATAAAGATGAAGAGGTGAGCCCGTCTCATTCCCAACACACATTCCGAGGCCTCATATAACGGCAAGGCCGCCGCTCCAGGAATTGACACTTCCTCAGATAAAAGAAAGAGGTCCAAGTTTTCTAATGATACCTCATCCTCACGCGGCCTTGCCATGCCGTAAGCCCAGCCTCAGCACCTTCAAAAATTACGCAAGAGATCCTCATGCAACGTCCAGCTTTAGCATCTAATATGCCGTAAAGCTTTCCAATTCCAGCCGCAAAAAGAGGAGGAGGACGAGGAGAGGAGGATGAAGAAAAAAATTGGGAATATGCCGCCAAAAACCAACTCATGCAAATCTCTTTACATTCTGAGCCAGTCGAGCTGCTTCAGGTAGGGTCCGGCCAGGTTGAAGGAAGTGGTTCAGAATCTCACATTTCCACCCCGTACCGTTGTTACCTACACCCAGGGAAACAGAGAGAGAGACTTCTACTACTAGGGATCCATCCGGGGCTCACGGCCCCTCCCTACCGACATCTTTTGCGGATGTGTTTATTTTCAAAATACTATCCTAAAAAACACCGGCCTACCTGAACCGCTTTTTCAACCCAAATCCAAAATTTTGACAAATTCAGTCTTCCCACTCAGGATCACCTCCAACTCCAACCGATGCATACAGGCATACTCACATACACACACACACACACACACGCACATATTTCACAACTTGCGTGACTCTCATTCCCAGAAAAGGAATGCATCGCATAGATAGGGGCTAGGAGCATCAAGAGAAGTCTCCCCTCTCCAGTTATCTACTACTTCAGACGAGAACGGCGGCTACGAAACATTACACACACACACACACACACACACACATACAAGCATAAGGGCATGGGCAGAGGCGAAAACGTATGAGCATCCTCATCACCTCAAGAGTCCACATACCAAGTGCTCTGGACAAGAGAGTGAGAGAGAAAGAGAGTCAAGAGTTATAACAGCCTCCGGTGTGCTTATACGGAAAAGAGCTCGGCGACGACCTCATATATACGAACTACAACTCCATGTCTCTCTCACAGTCGTAAATCACTTGACCGCCCTGGCTGAGGGCTCAGCCTAATTCACGCCTCTTCCTTCCTTCCGTCCTTACCCTCCGCCACCAGCACTCCTCCTTCCTATTCTGCTGTTGCTCCAGTATGTTGTGCCGCAAAAAAACCTGCACTCTATCAGGTAACTCACTTCCTTCCTCATTCCTCACTGGTGGAAGGGCTCACGGAAGACAAACTGTGACGTCCTACAGATATATATATATATATATATATATATGAACACACACCCTCAAACTAATGCCAATACACATTTTCATACACTCACACTCACGCCCCTGCACGCAGACCACACCAACTCGCGCCCATAAACACTGTCACACGCAAACGCACGCACTCACGACCATGCACATGGTCCCAAGCACTCACACTGTCACACAATGTTTCAGCACTTTGTTTTGTTCTCTTTCTCTTTCTCTCAAGCACACAAGCTCACGCGCATACACACTGTCACACGCTCACGAACGTACACATTGTCATACGCCAACAAACGTACACACTGCCACACACAAACACAGGATTCTGATGCCCATACGCATTGTCACAGAGACACTCACGTCCAAACCCACTGTCCCCCTCATATGCTCACAACGGAAACCCCGTACGTTATCACTGTGAATGGCATATATGAATGCGCACCGGAATGTTGCCATAATTTCTTAATACACTTTCGACCCCACTTGAGATTCCGGACAAGTGGTAGCATGGCAATTTAAATATTCCGGTCAGGGCCGGGGTCAGGGTCTTTCTTTCCCTTCCAGCCGGGTTCACCTCCCCCCACGTGCTCGCCTTTCCTCTCCGATGTGCTCGAGCAGCTCTCGTCAGGGAGACGGCGTCGCATAGTAACGACGGAGGAGCAGAGAGCAACTTCCCAATCAATTGCGAACAGAACATTTTCAAGGGCACAAATCATTCCTTCACCATTTCACCCCTCACCTTCCTTCCTTCCTTCCTTCGTTTCCCTCTCCTGCTGGTCCACTGTTATGTTCAAGGTCATCAGAAGGAACATCATCACCATCAACTCAACGTCGCCCGCGTCCTGCACAACGCTCCTCCACCTCTCCAGGGGAACTCAACTTGAACTGTCATGGCGGGCGTCAACTCCATCCCTCTCATGCCTCCCACCAACTAGAATCCTCCGCGCGTCCAACAATATCCAGACGGCCCTCTCTGCAAACAACCTTCCCCACTGTGTCCTGTTATCACAAACAAGCAGGCCAAGCAGATGGACTCAATCTGGACTTTTTCATTCTGCACGGAAAGAACTCTGATCACATGGTAGACACTGGAGTCGAATCCTAAATCCTATCCTCCCATGTTTAAAATCCGGGGATGAGGGATTTAACCTAATGCCGCTTGCACACTGCAACCAGGCTAGGACTCCCAGCTAAAATTGCTCTGCGTTTGTAGCCTGAGTCACCCAAGTGGGCGTTTCTAAAAGTCAAATGGCTCCCCTACCCACCCGAGTCAGCTCCAGGTTTCTCAGATTAGGACCTGCGGCGGGCATGAAATGTAGTGGGTCTCTGCTTGACTCAAGCCCGGATAGCATGAGGCCCTGCAAACAGCGGGAATGCTTCGAGGGCTTCGCATCATAGAGAGAGTCATGCTTTACTCGATGATTGGCAATGAGTCATGCATTCAAATTGCCCTAACTAACTAAGATAGCCAGGATGCTCTGCGGTGTGATCCGTTGTGACTTTGAGAATATCTTAGCTGGGGAACCAGGCTAAGAGCAGTCTGTAAGCGGTATAACACGCTTTCATACAGTGAGTGTCACACCATAATCATCATCATCATCATAGAAATAATTCGAAGGTCACTCTCCACTCACCACCCATCCAGGAAATGTTTCAAGTCTGGCTCCCCGATTCAATCGTAATTAGTTCAACTTTAATCGCTCCTTCGTCCAAATCCAAATCCCCCGCTTTGATTAAGTCAACACATCTTACAGAGCAGGCATCCCCTCACAAGATTACATGACTCCCCCCCCCCTTCTTTCCCGTCGTAACCATTATCCGTTATCAACGTGAGAATGATGCACCCACAGACACGAATAATGTTCCCACCACCCTCTACCCTCCCCAAAGACACAGCCAGCTGAATATGCTAAAGCCAAGCTGTCGGATTGTTCTAATAATAATAGTAATAATAATAATAATAATAATAATAATAGTGCTCACTCACGGCGTGCACCACACAACCTCGTCGAGCCTCCCACTTACAGTGAGTCTGCGAACGACGGAGGGACACACACATGTGGAGTAGCCACAGCCACAGCCACCCAGGCGCTTGGCTTCCCAACTCCACGCGGATTACGACCATGATGATACTAGTGGGCTGTACACCGCGAATAAGTCGGACGAAGAACCCACCCGCCTCCTTGAAATACGGTTTACCAAATGAGGATCATAAAGTGCAATTATTACCCTGGCTCGGGCTCCGCACACAGGACTCCGTCCCATCCCGCTGCGGGTGTGCGTGTGAGTGGGCATGTTGACCTTTGTGTGTGCGTGTGTGTGTGTGCCTGTGTGCGAGTGCCCCAATCCAATTACTTTGCAGGGTAATGTTACAAAGCACGTACTTGTCCCTGAGGAAGCTACACCGTCTTAAGAAAAAATGTGAGTGGTTCAACCGCTCCGGCACATAAAGATCTCCGAACTCGGGCCCCAAGCTCCAGCTTCCACATATGCAGAAGCAGCCACAGGCACACACGCACACACCCATACATCACTCGATAAACACACAGACTCCCCACACTCACACACGGATATTGCAGTACTTTCTTCTGCCCCATACCGTCGTCTCCGGGAAACCGGGGAAAGCGAGGCATTTCAGCGCAGCCCATCTAGTGCTCGAAACAAAAATTTCCTCCACACTTTCCGATCATCCAAATTTGTAAACATCCTCCGGCTCTTCCCACACGCTTCTTCCTCTCACTTCTCTCGCAGGATCCATTAGATTTTCTTCAAAATGCGCCTGGTGATGGTTGTGCCGGTCCATCTCCTGAACCATTCCTTATCCACCTCCACCTCATTATCATCCCCATCCTCATCCTCATCATTTCACGCCTCAGGAGAAATTCTAAGAACCCAATAGTCTTCACATACTACGGAGAACATTGAAAACATATACAATTTTCATCACCAGACCCCTCCACGTATCAATATCGGGCTCCACTGCACTACTTACTACCACTATTCATGGTAGTCACCTTATCTTCTTCTTCAGTAAATTCACCAGTCAATTCGACACATAAAACCCGCTATAATCCCTCAATAAGGAAACATCTCACAAAGGAATTTTCACATCAACCCTCACACCACTATTGCTCGACGCTCCTCCAAGCCGCTTGATAGGAGGTTTCCAATATCATTATAAAAATGGCAGGCAAAATCCTGCCGCTTAGAATAATAATAATAATAATAATAATAATAATAATAATAATAATAATAATAATAATAATAATAATGATAATAATAATGATAATAATAATGATAATAATAATAGTGACTATAATGGACCAAACTCTGGCTATCTTTCCATTAATGGAAAACGGCGGCTCTTTTAAATCTCCCTCCGCGAGCACAGACAATAAATAATCCCCTTCTTTAATTAGAAACTGTAGCTCATCCCTTATAAAGCATCTCAACACGTCAGTCAGGCCTCCTCACAACCGACTCCGCTCTCCGATCATTCATGGCTCATCAACTCTTGGATTCCCTCTCCGTTATATCCCAGACTCATTGTTTCTCCTCGTGCCGCTTTCACAGGGCGGCACACTTGCACTCTACACAACAGTAGTCGCCTTTCCATCCCCCGTCTTTTTTCAAACTCCATCATTTCATTGGTCACATCCACCGGCTCACGACCCGTTACCCGCCGCACGACCTGATAAACATGGGGGAGTGCGGGGTAGTTGAGGAGCGGGCTGGCTGGTGTACTTGCTCAAAATCCCCGCTCTCCTCTGTCCCATCCTTTTTCGGTTTAGGATGAAAGAATTTCTTCTGAATCCTCATCCACCATATAACCTCCGTACATTCCCGCGTCCAACAGGATTCCGAAGAGAAAGTTTTCACTACTTCTTACTCCTCCCTCTCCTCCTCCTCCTCCTCCTCCTCCTCTTCTTCTTCTTCATCTTCTTCGGAGGGCGTAGGGCCAATTTGTGTGCAAATAAATAGAATGGGAGCGAGGAAGGAAGGAAGGAAGTCAGCCAGGCAGCCAGCATGCCCGCATCCTCAATCCCCCACACAGACAACATTCCCTGCCAATCCCAGGGTTCTAGCCCTGATCTTCCCCGCTCCATCCTGGTTCTGTATGTGCTCTATTTATCCCCGTCTGATGTCACATGAAATTTCCATTCTACTCGTGTTGATGCAGAAGAGCCCCATGCTCTCCCTCTCTGCCTCTCCGCATATGTCTCTCCACCTTCCCATTGCCAAAAGAACACAAGTCAAATCATTCAAAACGATGGGGCTCAGGAAGAGTTGGTCGGGGTAAGGTAAAAGGGACAGGACGAGAGAGAGAGAGAGAGAATCAAATCGAGGGGGAAGGGTACGGAATGGACGGGTTCCAAGCTAAAATGGAGTTGGATACACCGTCAGACACACATACACATAGAGTCATACTCAATCACGTACAGCGTGGCTGCACAGGCACAGGCACACACACACACACACACACTCAAAATACATGCAGTCATACCCACATCAAGACATGTCGCACACACACACACACACACCAGACATGCAGTTCCACACACAAACACAAAGGCATACAGTCACACACATGGATGCATGCTCATGCATACACTATCAACTGATCCCATCTCCTACATCACGCCCGTCCATTTCTACTGACTTGTTAGAGTTTGGAAAAGGGAAACAAGAAGGTCCTGCTCGACAACCTCTGCCGCTACTGCTGCCGCCTCCATCCTTTCCCCTCCCTTTTATCTTTCACCATACCCCTTTCCGTCTCCTCCTGACCACCTCGTTCTGGAACAAAGAGACATCACCTGTTCTCTCACAGTGCTAGCTCACCCCGCTCCCCATCCACGCTCACGCTTCCCCCCCCCAGAAGTTTCAGAGTCTGTTCAACTCATACACATCACATCTGAGCCGGTATAAATGGTCTATCCTCTCCAGCAAAAAAAAATCCACCCCACCCACCTTCTCTCTCGAGCCGCGACCAAGATCCACCACCTACTCCTCCAGTACACGCTCAGGTTATATTCCTCCGGCAACAGCTATAGCAGCAGCAACAGCAACAAAAACAGAAACAACAACATCCCATTTACCCTCCCTCCCTCACTGACTTATTTTAAACTTCTCATGAGCCAAAGTCCAGGGATCGACTTCCCTCAACCTCCTTTAGTTAACTGGGGGAGAATTCAGTGGGAGAAGTGCTACAGGAGGCTGTGAAACTACTGAGCACACACTAACTTACTCCAGGACGACTCTTCCTCCTCCCTGCCTCGCCCACGACCGACGCTGCAAATACTGATACAAAGACTGCAACCATCACTACTACTGTTACTGCTACTGTTACTACTGCAACGGCTACTGCACTACTACTACTACTTCTACTAGTAGTAACTTCACCCCTAACCCATCTCCTGTCTATCTGCGCATTAATGCTCCCATTTTATTTCCCTGCCCTTTTCTCTCCTCCTCACGCAGGACCACAATATACTCGTCTTCCCCCCATTCCCCCGTTCTTCTGTACTGCTGGTGGAGGAAGACGCCGGGAAGCGCATTTGATTTTCCTCAACAATTTCACTGACTCTGCATTAGGGAATCTCCCTCGAGTATCACAAAAATACGTCATAGACCCCACCGCTCCGAATATCCAACGGATTAAAAGGCTTTCCTCCATACTGGACCCCACGCACATTGTAAGACAGGCACATGGACATATACGCCACAAAAACTCTCTCTCTCTCTCTCTCCCTCTCTCCTCTGCTCTATCTCTGTAGCCCCAAGAAGGCTTTACGGCTTAATCTATTTTCAATCACAGCCTCAATAAAAGACGGTCAAATCACACTTGTACAATCACTCAAGTTACTTTCTTCTAACCTTTCCTATACCGGCCACACTTATGCGCACCACACACACACACACATACAATGACATATTCATGGCGCAAACTGAAGGCCTGCAACAACAACACATCAAAAGAAAAACCAGCCAAAAACTTTGTACCCGCCACTTCTTTGGCTAACTTTTGCAGGCGTGCAACTCGGGATTCCGCACTTGACGTTACGGTTACTACCGGTTAATTCCACCTCCTGTCACATTGAGCTGAGAAATGGTATGCCGCCCTCAAGTCTTTCCGAGAGCATCATTACAGGGTTGCAGGAACGGGTGAATGTGTGAGCTTATGTGCCTCTGTGAGACTGACTGTGAGTTTGTTTGGATGGCTATGTGTGTGTGTGTGTATGTGTGTGTGTATATGCGTGGTGGTGTCTCTGTATGTGTACTTGCCTCTACATGTGACTGTAATAGTGTGTGTGAACACAGAGGATGGAGAAGAAATACTGTCCATTAAAGAACTCATATTTTACAAGCTTCATAAATAATTGGGGTGTAAGAGCCTATTGGAACATCGCGGGGGAGACAGGGAAGGGAGTAGTGAAAATAATCTCCCCAGCGACTCTTCCCCCTCAATGAGAGGGACAAGGTCATTTAAAATGTCCAAAGCTACTTTAAGTGGGCGGTTGGCACTCAAGTGGAGAATTATTCAAAGGTTCCTCGCCAACATGCCCCGGCTGATGGTGGCCCTATGGAGTTACTACTACTACTACTACTGCTGCTGCTGCTGCTGCAACTACTTCTACGACTGCTGCTGGTGCATGGCTGTCGTCCACAGCCGTGCTATACTCCTCCACGGGATCCTCCTTTTTCCCAAAGGGAAAGCACTGTGTGTGTGTGTGTGTGTGTGTGCACTTTCCCTCTGCCTGTCTGCCTTCACCGGAAAACAGTGGAAAATTAACTGAGTTAGCCAGGAGGCGAGTGGGGTACACGCAAGCATACACACACACACACACACCACTCATACTACACTATAACCCATCCCGGCACACTTACACAATCTCCTACGGATACACAATTTAAACATGGACTACCTATGATTACTGTCTGCGCCAAGAGGCGAGCAAATCCAGGCGGAGAAAGAGTGTAAAATGCATCCGTAGTTACATACATGCTGGAGAGCACAAGCTTCAAATACACTTCCACCACCACCACCATGAAAATAACTATCAAGTACGGAGGGAATTTCGTGTTTTCCTTCACCATTCCCTTCACACAGAGGCAAAGACACATGCCCACATATACACACTTTTAGATGCTACTCGTAGCGCCATGAAATGAAAGTTCTGGGGTGAGCTACTGTACAATGTTTCCATTTTCCTCCCATGTTCCCTTCCTACACACACACACGAACACACACACACACACACACACACACATACATACATAGGGAAAACTGCACTGTGTAGGAATCCCAAGTGACTAATCCTATCACCTTATATGCACTATCAAAAATAAATATTGGACAACCTCCTATGCACTAGCCATCATCATCATCATCGTCTCCATTCCGGAATAAACTACTGGGAAACACAAACATGGTACATCTGTGTGCAAGCGGCAAGTGCCGATATATACGCCTGGGTTATGGGTGCTTCCCAGCACGGGGATGTCTGCTGAGTGTGTCCTAATATGTGTGTGCGTGTGCATGTGTGTTGGGAAAGTTCGTAATCATATTTCAGCTATTAAAATATCCTTGGGCAAGAGCATAAGGATATTTTTCCTCCATAATATATACTCCACACTCGTGCTCACACAAACTAACAATATTCACTCCCTTCCACGAGGCACACAGCATATAGATTCAGTGGACCATGTGGAAATTTCATACCCCGTGGCGCTTTTAATTGTCCTTAATTAGCCCCGTCGATTACTTCCTCCACTAAACGGAATTACTAATCATCATCTCTCACACAGGAAATACGTACACACACGAACGCACATGTGAGCTCACTCTCCCAACATTACCATGAGCAAACGCTTCAGATGTACTTTACACAACGCATACGCACTCCACGCACGGATATTCATGATTTGTCCGACAAATGGACGACCGTATATGTGCAGTTGAGGATAATGTGAAGGAGGGAGCAGAGGGGATCACGATTCGATTTCTCTACCAAATGTTCCCACTTCCACCTCGACGAACTTCCCAACTACCGCCACCACGAACAACGGCTCATAGTAGCAGTAGCACTAGTAGACCGTCAGCACAATGTGAAAGCTTCTGGGATGTGGATTCTGGGCGTGTTGTGCGTGCGTATGTATGTATGTGTCAGAGAGCTGGGGACTGCATCCAAATTCTAATGCGTTCACGCATCACAGCGAGTAATATCACATGCTCTTTACTCCATCCAACTTTCACACCAACCGTCACGTCGGGAAACACCATGAGAACAACAACAACAACAATGATAATATGGGCGGTGCCGGAAGAAAATCTAACGTTGAGGAAGATGGGTCTTCCACATTGCCCTACAGATACCCGGGAGAATTCAAACGCTCTTTTAATTAAATCTTATCCTGTTTCAGTTCATAATTCCCGCATCACTCTGATGAGAAAGAGAGAGAGAGAGAGAGACAGAGAGAAAAACAGTGAAGTGAGTGAGCCCGGGCCAATAATTAGCCTCGCCGTAAATATTCACTAGCTCACTCTGGAGAATATTGAAAGAGGGTTGGAACACCTCTGGCGGCTGTGAAGCTGAGGCAGTCCATCTCCATTTTCACTATGTGTAAAACAGGCTCCTTGCAGCCAACCGCGGGAATGTGGACTCATGCCTACACGACAACTACTCTCAGTCAGTCAGCTCAAAGAGGACCACCAAAGCAAGGTGATTATGAGCCACCGCCTTCCCCCTCCCACCCGATCTTTCCTCCCACGGAGCCTTATCCATTCAGTTTACAGGATGTACCGGGACTAATTACCCTATCTCAGTAAGAATTGACTTTCTCCTGACATTTCCACGCCCTGCGGTGTGAATCTGAGCGTGGATCCGGGAATGGATGACCGACGGGGCTATGGTAGCCAAACCAGTCCCACCCCACCCTAATTCCCATTCACTCCTACGACCTCCCCACCCATACATATTGCAGTCCTAATGAATTGGTTACCAATGTATTCTGTACGCCTGTAAGTTGGGGCGGAACAAGGGAAGGGGTTTCACCTCCGCCTATGCTCAGCACACCTCTTATCCCTCCTTCCCCTCCTTTTCCTCCCACAAGCATCTTGTTCCATGCCAGCGGAGGCCATTAGAGCCAGTCGATTCCCTTACCACCATCCACCACCACCGCCGCACTCGCCCCCGTAAGGATAGCACTTGCTTTTCAACATCATCAGGTTGACAACCAACATCGTTATGACAACGCATAACGGTCCTACTCCCCCATCTTCGAAGTATCAAGAGGAGAAAGCAAGATTGTGAAAAGTACTTTCCCTTATCTCTACGCGCGTCTGGGATGACTGCCAAAAGGAGAGGAAGACAAAAAAAAATTCATCCCACAGCCGACGTCAATAACATCACATCTTAAATTCCCAGAAGATGGGAATGAGAGGCAAATCACGGCAGTATAGATTCTCCCACTTACTCCCAAGTCACCCCCGTCTATACCCGGTCCTCCGCGCTCTCCCCGACCCCTTATAATGAACACGCCTACACACAACAGTACACACACACACACACACACACTTATGCTTTACAACCGCGCACATACACACGTACATACTTTACCGCCAAGCACGCATCTACACACACACACACACACAACTACACATACACACGATGAAATACTGAAGTATCGCTGCTGGGAAGGTTCAAGCCTTCTTAAATATTCAATCCAGCCACAAAAATTTGCATACCCACTTCCATTATCCACACAACTTTGTTCAAATTTATGCTTAAAATTTCCCTATTGTACATACAACAGTGAGTGATCATACTTCTCCCTCTGTGCCTTCAACTTCTGCGCCATCTTCTTCTACTCATCACGACGACGGTGATGATTTGGAGAGAGAGAGAGAGAGAGAGAGAGAGAGAGGAGGAAGATGAGGATAAGGAAGACGGCGACGAGGAAGAATGAAAAGAAAGACAGATAACCCTTCTATGGCTCGACCGATGAAAGGGGGAGAAAGATTCCCACTCAAAAAACTCGCATCCAATTAGCCGGGGCTGGATTTGCAAATTACGGTGGCAAACGCACACATACGTGCATACAAACCACGCCACACATACGCACGCATACAGACACATTGTGTGGCCACAGAGTTTTTCAATGGCGATTCCTACCTCCTATTTCCCCTGTATAGCATATGTATATGTATATATGTGAGTGCACATATATTTATACACATATAAAGAACCAGCCCTGAATTCCCATTCCACTCTCCGAACCTTAGAGCGCAAAGCTACACGACGGGGACATCAGATATGAGTCTGCTAGAGGGGGATTTTCCGTTTAATTATGGCAAGTGCAACCCTACCTCCGAAGAGGTAAAAAGGACTCTCTTTACCTTTTCTCAACGAAAGTTTCCTTACACTTATTCATTTTCCCCCTCCCACACAACTACTATTATTACACAACTATGAAAGGCTCCACCGTGCTCCTCAACAGCTGAATCTTAACCATTATGGATTATGTCCTCCGCGCATGCAGTTTCTCTCCCCAGCAGCCTCAACAAATATTCCCCAATGCCCACATGTCGGACGTCCAGGCCGCTCACCTGCCTATACTCCAGGTCTGACGGAGAGTGAGAAAACGCCTTGCCAAAGCCCAAACAAAAATGAAGACCGGTACATAGACACACACAAAATGCACATCCACATCCTCACACAAGAATGGCACACAAACATGTCCGCACGTGAATTGTACGCAGACACACTCCCACATATGGAATACACATGCCCGCGTCCACCAATGAAATACACACACACACACACACACCTACACTCACTAGACCGGCAGCTCTCCACTACAACTTCACTCAATTTCTACAGTGACTTCAAGGCTCACTGTAATAGGAACCGGCTGAGACGGATGCCGTTTCATAAATAAGACGACGACACATTGTTGAACGAGATGCTGGAAGAGCTCAAGGTGCATTAGAGGTGAACTCTGAAATTTGAAATATAACACAGGGAGACTTCTTTGCACATGTCCTCCCTCTCTACCTCACCACCACCACGGCTACTTCCTCGACTATAGCTTCCTGTCATGGCAACCTGTCGACTTCACCATAAAGAAACACACTTCAGAACCAGAGGGTCCGATCGGATCCGCAGTATACGATAGGACCCTCGATAGGATGAGGAGACAGGGATGATAAGGAAAATGTGGGAGGGAATGGGGCTATAATAACTGAATTTCAACTCAGTCAGTCCCACTACTACTACTACTACTACTACTACTGCTGCTGCTACTCCCACCACCCATGCAACACTTTTAGTGAGATTAGGTCAAGGTTCCCCTTTTTGTATTCCGTTCACATTCATTCCCCATACAGGCCTTTCATCCTCATCATCACAACATCACGTTATGGATTCACGAAGAAGAAATGTATCCGTCAATAGCGCTGCTCGTAACAAAATCTATGTACATATCCATGTCCAAAATCTGGAGCTCAAAGTATGCCCCTGCCGGGAGCAGTAGCAGTACCACCACACACGGTGAAATATGATTAAAATAATAATACTGGATCGCCACCGTCCGTCCATCCATCCGTCGAAACTCGAGGAATCTCCGCTATGAATTCCTGTAATGATACGTACGTACGGAGGGGAGGGCGGAGGGGGAAGGAGGTGATGCATTTTACTGAGCGAGATTGTTTCCCATTTCACGCCCACCCGACGTCTTCGTCCCCGACACGTGCACCCCTCCACGCATCCACACGCACCCAAAGCCACACGCCGTCATAACTCGGATCATCCTCCCCTTATGTTTAAATTTACGAGTTGTATAATTCAAACATAACAGTGTTAATGGGCCTCCACAGCGGTCCAGCAGTTTATACGCCACATCCGGG
>WJFA01001305.1:0-22482 GCA_009870155.1 Pseudobourletiella spinata | reverse complement strand
TAACCTACACCATGCGGGGTCAACCTATATATATATATATATATATATATGTAGAGCCTCCTCCCTTCATCCATTACTCGCTCTCCTCAGAGACCCAATTAAATGTCCAGGAAGACAGAAAGGTTAGTGAGGAGCTCTAGGTACTGCACCGTCATTTTTTGTATTAACCATTTTTATTTTAATACCATCAGCATTTAGATAAGCTCATTTATGCCCTCACATGAGCAACCTCCTCTCCCTTACCCTGTACTTACTGGGAAAAGGCAGGCTGCAAAATAATGAATTTCATTATTTTGCAGCCTCATTGAAAAAATGCTGGTTGGCGAGGCATATGTTGCATGTTACAGGAGAAAGGAAAAAATATTCAAATCCGACAATAACAACAACAGGAGCAGCAACAACAACAACAACGACGACAACAACTAGGACGACGCCGTATATCTAGCAAACAAGTTTATGGGCGATCAGGGACCTCCACATCTCTGCTTGTGCCAATGTGAAAAAATGCAAGATGGGGGTGCATGAATGCGTGCGTGTATGTGTGTTTTATGTGGAGAATACTCTATCATCACAGATAAAATGGTCGGCTACTCCTGCCCTTACCACGACCACTGCTTCACTACAAGCACACACACACACACACACACACACACTCTTCCGCCATGTCTGATGTAACATATTATTCCTCCTCTTTATTATAGCATTATATGGAGGCCAGAGAAACTACAAGACTCTCGTCTCCTCATCACTTACTAGTCCGACTACTACTACATCCATATAGAAAAGAACAAGTGCATCCTCCACCGAGTGCCTATGCACATCCAATCGTCTTCATTATAATCACCATCACCAAGCCCATGATCATCATGACCATCCCTTACATCCATATAGAAAAGAACAAGTGCATCCTCCACCGAGTGCCTATGCACATCCAATCGTCTTCATTATAATCACCATCACCAAGCCCATGATCATCATGACTATCCCAGAGAGATATTCACATGATCCCATTCCGCTTCAACGCAAGAACCACCACCACCAACAATAATAATAATAATAATGCCACAATCATTTCAACATTTTATCCCCTCCACATTTCTACATGGTGAGCAAGGCGAGAGAGGGAAAATCCGGTAGGAAACATAATCGTTCATGCTACACACTCGTCCCTTCTCCCATTTCCCCGTGTTCATCGTGGTCACATTTTGGAAATTACCAACTTTCCCATCACCTGCCCCCCTCCCCCCTCACTCCCATCCCAACTGCCTGGTCGTGGTTGATCATTAATGGAAGGGATATCCTCCTCCTCTTCCTCCTCCTCTTCCTCCTCCTCTTCCTCCTCCTCCTCCTCATACTTTTCACTTCAGGCCACTCCCCCCCCCCCACCATCATGATGTATCACGAGTGAGGGACGGCGGGAAAAAAACTAATTAGTATGCTAAACTCCCATTTATAGTGTTGTCCTAAGTATCGTAGTGATCCTCCGCATCAGCTCCTCTGCTGGACCCTGGAAATGGGGAAAGGAGGCCCTGAACTCTATACATCTCCCATCCCAGCGCACATGCGACCTCCACTAATTACGCCCATCGCCCCCCTCAACTTCCACGTGTTATTACGCCCCGCCCCACGCCGAATCCTCAGGTAGGAGTTATACCCCTCTGTAATTAATTTAAAGCGGGCGGAGGGAGTGCATGGGTGAAAATCCCCGTCTCCACTCCCATCAATGGATGGCTCTGTAATTCATGTACATACATAATCCACACCACCGCTGGGGTGGATGTGTCGAGTGCATACTTGTCTGTATATTCATATGCGTGTGTGTGTGTGTGTGGATAGGAACTCGTCTCTAGGTCCTTCCCGTTATCATCATCATCATCATCATCATCGTCATCGTCATGTACATAATAATATACTCTCTCTCTCCCAAAATTCATGACATTCTTCCTCGAAACCTTGGCTCAGCCCATGGCCCATGCATATACAATAGTATGTACGAAGAGACCTACGCACGCTCCATCCATATTCCCCAGACGAGTGCAGGCCAGGAGGGGAGTGTGTGGGGAGCGAGAGAGGGGAGAGATAGAGGAGGAAGGGAGGGAAAAAAGTAATAGCGGAGTAAGTGAGAGGGAGACTGACTATACACAAGGATGACTGCAACGACAACGACGACGGGAGAGCGGGGCTATAGTGTGTACATATATTCTCGAATTTTTTTCTTCTACAAAACATCTTTTCAAAAGGTTATATACACGGATGCATTCTCCATTCCTGGTCCTGGCTGCCCCGCACTTAACTATATAGTTATTATATCTCAAGTCTCACACAGTTGGGATCTTTCTTCGTATATAGTGTATGTTCTCGGATTGGAACGAACCAAGTTGTGGAGAGTGAGCGAGCGGGCGAGAGGGAGCGAGTTAGCGAGAGGAGGGATCGAGAGAGAGAAAGAGAAGTAGTTTGGTCGACCTTCACGTAGAACTGACTGTACTTTGGTCCCTGTTTAGGCTGCCAACTGTACAAACCTGCTTGCTCTCGCCCCGTTCATCAGTATGTTTTGTGTTCCAGAGAGGCGGACGAGAGAAGGAGGAGAGAGAGAGAGAGAGAGAGAGAGAGAGAGAGAGAGAGGAAGAAGAACATCGCTACAGAGGTTCGAACAAACTCAAACTTGGTTCTCCGTCTCTCTCTCTCTCACACACACACACACTAGTTCGCTCTCCCTTGGTTTTGTCGACTCCCTTCATGAAAAAGTCAGCAGTACAAAAGCCAGTCGACTTTTTCAACAACTAAAAAGAAGAGGAAGAACTTTATATTTGATGTGTGTGTGTGTGTATATATATATATACATGTTATACACGAAAGTATTTCTGCAGCGGAATACGTACATGGATACCCTGGGGTTTATGTGTTACACGAGACACGGAGAGAGAGAGAGAGAGAGACAGACAGAGAGAAAGATGGAGAAGAAATAGGGAGGGGGAGGAGATGAAGGGAGGATTATTCAACACAGTCATGACACTCATACTTCACAGACGCACACATGTACACACACACACACACACACACACACACACACATCCGAGCAGATACACACATTCCCCTGTATACCCTCCTGAATATCGCTGGACGGATTGATCCTTTAAAACGAGTGGAAACGGCTACATAAGCGCACTAACCCAACGGCTCACAACACTATTTGTATATGTTGCATATATGTACACATATTTGTCCAGTCCAGGTCCTCCTCCATGTCCGTAATAAAGTTACCATGGATATGTGATCCTCTGTGACTTTCCACTACTGACTGAGCTGATGATCTCGTCCATAGACCCACGCTCCAGCACTATACCAAGCACCAGTTTGAACCTTCCAGCTTGGTTCCCCCCACCCTCACAACAGATGAGATGGACCATACGGCGAAGGCGAAGGCTATCTTTGGGAAGACGTGGAGAGCCACTTATTTATCCTCGATTTTTTCTATATTTGTTTTTTTTTACCCCCTTGGCCCCCATCCTGTGCCCCCCTCTCCTCATCCTTTGAAATGGATGGAGGGACAGGCAGAGTGAATGTAATTTCCGAGAACGCCTTCAACTTTTGGATATTCTCTCAGAGATGTGCATGTATGTGTATGCATGTAAAATTATGTCATAATTGCCCCGAGAACCCTTGAGAGTCTGGAGCTTTGAGGTGAGACGAGACACAAAAAAAAACTCTTTTGCCTCTGCCTGTCTGCATCCGCATCATATATGCATGCATTATTTATTATTATTGCTATGGAGGAATAGGGAAGAGCTTGAGGGGATTTCTCCCATATATGATGCAGTAGTGATACTTGGAAGGGGAAGAGTGTGTGTGTGTGAGAGAGAGAGAGAGAGAGAGAGAGAGAAAGGGAGGGAATCATGGTGGGGGCTAGCTCGTATAGTCAAACAGTTTTGTAGCGTGAAGGTAATAATAATAATAATGGTACTTGATATAACTCTGTGGTGGGATGGGTCCGAGACAAGTTTGTACCTTTTAAGTCGTCGTCGTCGTGGTTGGTGAATATGTGCACGTATATTATATGTGGATTATGACTTATTACATGGAGTTTTATGGAAGCGGCCCCGCGACGAGTCAGACTCGCACATCAACCTCTTGTGAGCATACTACAGGGTGGTAGTATATAGTCCTTGTAGTGTCTGGGTAGTGAGCATATGCATGGATGCATGTGTGCATGTAGTATTAAGCATGAGTCAGCTTTTGACCATTATTCGTGTGAAAGGTAGTGGAGGGTGGTAGTCGCAGTGGTAATAGTACATAAAAGAAGTGTAGTTTTGGAGGGAGTCAGAGTCAGGAGAGACAGCCGGGGAACCACATATGACACATTGTGTGATGTGCAACAGCGGTCGGCTAAGAGACAGGAGGTACGGGAAGGGCACACGTAGACACACACTCACATACACATACAGACACACACACACACATACACATACAGACACACACACACACACACACATACACATACAGACACACACACACACACACATACACATACAGACACACAGACACACACACACACATACACATACATACACACACACACACACATACACATATGCAGGCACATAAGCACACGAATTCTTCAACACTGGCACACATTGGGCGAGCCAAGAAGAGGGAGAATTCCATCTCTTTTTGGTCCCTTCAAATCTTTCCCTTTTCCTTTGTCTCCTGTCTCACTAACCGGATCAAAAGGGACATGTATACATTTATAGACAGAGAGAGAGAGAGAGAGAGAGAGAGAGAGAGAAAGGATAGAGCTATATACGGCAAGAAGGCACTCGAGGTACCTATGTACTCTCTTAAAAAGATTCGTAATGAAAACATGGGGAGAAGCAACTTGGACTACCTGAAGGGGGAAGATGAAGATGATGATTCAGATTCGGTATACTCGTAGATTGGATGCTATTTCAATACAGAACAACTCTTAAATATTCTGATCGGGGCCACGTTTTAGCGCTCGATAGAAAAACTGTAGTGAACCACCCCCCCCCCTTTTCTCCGTATTCAAATCTCTAGGAGGGATTTAAGACCATCCATCTGACTAATCCAACACTTATTGCGGCTCGACAAAGTTTATGTCTCAAGTTCTAATACAGCTGTCGAGACCAATACTCAGGCAACACAATGGAAGGAGCGGGAAAAAGTGTCTACTGATGTGTGACGGTGAGTGGAGTGGGATGTGTGTGTGTGCGTGTGCGTGTGTCTATGTCTCTGCGGATGGACCGGATGGGATATTGGAATTTTATTCCTTCCCATTACAACCACCTATATAGCCTCGACTTTTTTTTTCCATGGCTGCGGTTGATGCCACGGCAGAGTGTCGGGAAATGGTAGAGCATTGTTGTGTGGTTGCTGTAGTGTGTATGAGAATGGAAGTTGGCGTCCGTATCGGGAGGGGCGGGGAGAACATAGTTGCGGACCATGTTGCATCCACATAAAATCTGCTATGATCAAATGCCGTCGTGGGACGTAGGACGTAGGTTGGAGCAAGTGCAAGGAGTGTGCATAATAATAGTAATAATATCCCGTTCGGCTCGCGTCTGCAAGTAGTACTCACAGAACGTTTGGATCTCCTTGCCTCTTGTGTGTGTGGAGAGTGAGAGCTACGTTTTGCAGGTGATGGTGGAAACAAAGGGGTAGATCGATCAAGTTTAACTCCCTGATAACTATTATCGTGAACCACTTAATTATTTCAAGGAAATTTTTATCTCATCTGCAAATCTTCTACAAAGTCCCACCTGCCTCTTTCCATTAGCCACTACATTGTGGTACATTGTAGCGGTTACATACAACTCTAGTAACGAGGTACAACAAGGTGTGTACATATTTACATGTATATATGTATATCAAGTGACCCATACGACCGCTCCTACACGAGTTAATATGTACGCAAGTAAAAGCTGGGCTCTCGTGCCAACCGTACAGAGTTTGGTGGGGTATGGAGGGGAAATAAAAATTAGCTAAAAACAACTGGTTTTTCACTTTGGAGGAGCCGGAGTGAAGGAAGGCTGACTGTAGCTGAGGCGACGCATACCTGTGAGCAAATTGGATGGGCATGCCCCTGTCATGCTCTCCAGTTATCTTGAGGCTCCATTCCTATGCATGATTTATATGCTAGCTATTCATTATTCCGCTTGATTGCATCGTCAGCGGGTGATAGATACAAGGTCTTTGCCTCTTGTCGTGTGGAGTGGAGGGCTGATTCGGTGAAGGCGATGAGGATCTGAGTTTCCACATGGCACACGGCCAGGATTCGCTATCGCTAGTGATATCTATGTACTCTTCCAGGTATTTTATAATTTAGCATCCTGTACTGTAGGAAAAATTGTTTGATTCCCAGAGGATTCCCAGTAGCTTGTACGGGAGAGCATCGTGGGCAATGTGCAGCGGGAAGTGAATCGAAAACGACCAAGGGGTTGCAGAAGACGCAGGGATGCAGATTGATTTTGTCTTGCAGATTGGTAGCCTTGTTTACAGTGTGTAAAGCAGTAAAGCTTGTGTTTCAGAATATGTGAGCTGATGAGGAAAAATTCTTGATGACCTGACCCTATATTGCCTCATGTGGTTACCCATTTGGATGCCACTTATCACGGTCATATTAGTTCATTCAGCATGATTTTTTTTGGTAGGAATCTTCATCCTGCTTCTTCCACAATAATATAAACTATCATATTTCCTCATATGAACTTGTCTTGCTCACCACGTGGACTGGAGTAAACCTTGGTGGTGAACTACTGAGAGCTAGTAATAGATAAAATAGATCACTCTTGGTCTTCTCTGTTTTGAAACAAACTGACAGTGTGGGTGAAAAGGTGGAAAGTTAATGGTGCAGCTGAAGCATTAAAAAACACGTTGTGAATCTTCTGAATGCTGGAATACTGATGTATACTGGATTAACGCATAGGTTGACTGAATCAGTCCTAGGATACAGTGTTGGCCATATAAAACATGAGGGGTGCTGATAGCGTTTGGGGAACGCGAGCTTGGAGCCGTGAGAAGAGAAACTGTAGAAGACTACTTGAGCGCAGGAGTTGAGTCGCTTTCCCAATGTCGTCCACGCAGTGACCTCTACCTGGTGGTTTGAAAAGTAACTGCGAGGAAAGTGGGCATCATACCTTTGTTTCGCGGGGAATCCAGCAGCGTGGCGCAAGTCACCTTGTGTGAACTGATTCCACATTGCTATTATGGTAAGAATTCAGCACAAGATTGAGTGAGCCATAATGCGGACGGTAAACTATTAGACGCCTTTCCACGTAGATCAGTATCATCCAGGGATGATTAGTGACCAGGGAACTAACAGAAAGTCCTGGCCGATCGCACTGCAAGGTGAGAAGGGGAGACACGTCTTTATTTAAAAAAAACCAGATGGAATCCAGCAGAGAAATCCTGGTGTTTCACTTGCGAGTTGCACAGGGTAAAATTATAGCCGGATTCCCATCCTGTGGCGGCCGTCAGTGCCCCACTGCCTAACCCTGAGAAAGACTTTGAATCTATTGACAAGTTTTCCCATTCGCTCCTTACACGAGTCTCTCACCCCCTTCTTTCTTACGGATCAGTAGATGTTCGCTCAAGAAACTTGAATCTTAGTCCCTACTCTCAAGTTTCTTTATTTGAATTTTACGGAATCTACACCCGAACATCGTGGCTACTCCTAGCGATGCACTTTCACCTATTCCCAAGCGTGCTTGTCCCACTAAGAGTGAGTCTTCACTAGGACAATCGTATAGGAGGGGGGCGCATTTGAACCACTGCATTGCTCCAATTTGTAAATTCTCGCCAACTTTTCCGAAGTTTGGGAATTTCCGCAGCACTGGCGACAGCGACGTTAACTTCGGAATGTTTGTGTAGTTCACAGAGGCATTTCTGCGGATATTTCGGAAAGTATGGAAATTATGGGCTGCCCTTTTGTATGACGGACGAATTAGTTCTTTGAAATTTTGAACTCTGGAAATCTTGTAAGATACTCATTTAAAAACTACTAATCGTAATTCACATTTGTAAAATTACGCCGTCCGCCTCGATATCTTATTATAACTGAATTTAAGCTGCTATATTCCAATCCTCCATATTACACAGCGTAGACGATATTGCTACCGCCACGGTATTAACCTTTCTAACGGAGGAAACCACCAACCGAACCCAAGATCGATGGAGGTTTCGTGCGAATTTGACGTATGAAATTTTGAGACTTCATTTTATAGTTCAAATATCAAATATCAATTTGAATATCATTATTGCCATTTGGTTCGACCAGCTGCTCCCTGGTTGACATCAATTGAAATTCTGTACGACCAGCCGTTTGATGACCTGCACAGCGCACATATGGCAACTTTAAAATTACTCTTACTTACTCGGTAAACTTGTATGATAGTATGTTCTTACGAGTTCAACTCATAACTCAACTTCCAGACCCCAATGGGAACCCTTAAACTATTAGCTGAGATAATTGAGGAAACTCAACTTCTCAAAATGAGCATCGGCATGAGATGAACTTTCCAGCCTCGTAGGGTCTGGAGTCGGGACCCACTACGGCGGATGAACTCCGATCAAAATTTACTCCAGAGGATAAACCATAAAATTCTAATGAGGGAGAACGGTAGTTAATTCTCAGTTTCTCCTTTTATTTTAACAAACTTCTCCGTTTCCATCTCGATATTACATCACATTTAGAGTTCATTTACAGGATCGCACACCTACACGACGTGTAGAGAGAGAAGACTCCAACTTGAAAAATACTCTGAATATGACCATTGCCAGGAGAGCCCGTGCTCTCAGCCAACCGTTTAACATAGCGTCATAATAATTACTAACATTTTAATATTAACATACTAACATTAATATGACTATTATTAAATAGATACACGCGTAACAAAAGGATCCTGTAGCACCATTCTACTTTGGACTAGTTTGTGCGACGATGGTGGAGATAACTATTACTCTACAGATATTAAACATCCATTTCCATTTCAGGAAAATTAAATTTAAAAAATTTGAGATGAATATGAAAAACATCTAGCCTACCATAAAGGGCCACTTTTCAGAGGGAATGTAAATTTGCTGATGAAATCCACAATGAACTTTCTCCTCCTCCTCCTCCTCCCTCCAGAAAGATGGATGGGAGTTTTGAGACAAAGTTACTAGAGAAAATGACGAAAGATGTGAAGCGAGGGGTTAGAAATGAAGAACATATTGAAGTTCATCCAGAGGCTAATTAGATGCTCTCATCCCAGTATTTGTGTCATCATATCTGCGGGGGCTACTCCTATCCTGGCGAGTCCGGAAGAGTCCCTCACATTTTTGAAACGTCAACCTCCAGAATGCGGAACGGAAGTCAGGGCTGTAGAAGGCATATATGAAGGGGTTGATTGCTGAATTCCCCCAACCTGAAAAGGTAGAGAACGCAGTCATTTGAGAGCGGAGTTGAGGACCCAATCCCTCTAGGATTATTAGTGGGGAGTGAGGAGGATGGTTACCCAGCCAGATGAGTGCATCCATAAGGGGTCCCGGGATGGCTTCCTTGGGAATGAACGGCCCGATTACATACGCTACAAAGAACGGGAGCCAACAGACAATGAATCCACCAACGACGGCTGCCAGGGTCTGAGCCGTCTTAGTCTCTCGCTTGAAAGAGGCCATCCTTCCACCCGTGAACTCCCTGGACACGGTGAGGGCCATTGGGCTCGTTACAGGATCCCCGCCTGGGTGTGTGGCCAGGTTTGACCTCATGCTCCGCCGGTGGATGGGTACGGAATGGACCTGTAAACTATTCCCGGTGGAGCAGTGGCCGCCAGGAGTGTGATGGTGGTGCCCTTGGAGGGTGACGTGATGAGCATTGGCTGGGTATATTCGAGCATGGATGTCAGCCACGGTACCTTCATTCAGCCGCCCATTGTCACACGAGGGTGAGACACTGGAATATGGGGCAAGGCGGCCGTTCAACTTGTTTGATTGTGTGGAAGACGACTGGTCAGCTCCCTCGACGGTCCAAACGCAGGGACCATCTCCCCTCCCCTTTATGGCACAGCTGCCGTCAACATCTGCTCAAACATATACAAATCGAGCATGAGAAATCTAGATCATAAACCCTGATTATTCGATTTTTTAAAGAAACTCTCACCTGAGAGGGAAACGGTGGTTGGGGATGCGGAATTTTTCGAACGTCGAATACTCCTCTGTGGGCTCAATGTGGAAATGCTGTGATTACAGAGGCGATTCCCCGTCCTGATCCGGCAAGAGTGTCTGCAGATCTCGTCCCGCAAAGTGTTGGATCGTGCCACATACCTCCTCTGCTCCGCATACTTTTGCCTGGGAATTAAAATTACAATGAATGGAAAACTATGTGAATTTATTATAGAATAAGTGATTATTCATCAACTGAAGGATTCATAAGGTGGTCCTGTGTTGGTTTAGATGGGAAATCGCAAGAAGGAATTTGATGGCCAACTAGTGCTTGCAACCCTCATGTATGTACTACATGACCAACTGTAACGAGCCAACTAGTCTCCACTGGAATTATTCTACCATCTCACAATTGCCGACTCGGACGAATTTTGGCTCTCTGAGCTTGGGAACAACTATGGAAAGGGGTTGAAATAATAAACTTTGAGCGACTCAATACACTGGAACCCACGGTTTGACCTGCCTTCAGCTAACTTTGCTATAAACCCTGACCACGAGGATTTCAATTTTGATAATTTCAAAGAAATTCACATCCATTTTCCATTTCCACGTGAAATTTATAACGGGAGGACTAACATGCATCAGTAAGAACTGGAATTATGGACTCTCAACTGATTCAAATGCTGAGGTGACTCAGAGAAAGGAATTAGTGGAGTGCCAGATGTTACTGAAGGGGCCCTACTGCAAGCTCCATATGAGTGAGATGTGGCCAGCTTGGAAATCCGGAGTGTAATGTTTAGCGACGTCGCCCGTAGGTGTCATCCGCAGTACGCGGGCGGAAACCTGAGCAAGTCCGTAAAGATGCTCAAAGTGAAACACGAACGCTAGTCCCGATACCTTGAACGCCAGTAGACCAGGATCTGAAAGAGGAATGTCGGATCCTATACGCTTCTGGGTTCTACCTCCGTGTGAAAAAACGCACGGATGTATATATAAAAAATCAAGGCGTGGGATTCGGGCTGAGATTACGGGTCGTATATGAGTTTGCCGACGTATGAGAATGCCGAAAAGCATTTCCGTTCTTGCAAAGACCTTAGAATCGTCTACACCAAGCTCTGCCTATTACTTCACTGCAAGCAGCTTCCTGGCTGTGGTGGCTGAATGGCGAGCATGCACAGAAGATGACCGAAATCTGACTCTTTTGTACCCGTTGACCCCGGCTTGTCCCTTGTGAGCAAATGCGGTTGATAGTCCGCATCTCCTCGGACCCAAACAAGATGCAGTTTCCATAGAATCCCATATACGACTTCAACTCTTGCCGCCTGCACAGTTCCGCGAGTCTTCGAGGGCCACTTCTACTCCTCCATTAAGACCAGAATAGCGACAATCCTGGTATTTAATATCAAAACAAAGATGAAGAGGCTCTTCTGAATCAGGGGATTCCCTGCAGTGCCACAGATATTATGAGGAGTCAGAGCAATAATCCAGCCCATAATACCACTGTTAATGCCGGCGTATTAGATGCCAACGGGACGCTAGATGAGGATTCATTAGGAACATTTCAGGTCTTCTCATACGTCCAATGTTCTATTCCGTAGTCACAGTAGTATGGCTGGATATGATGCTGCCTTAAGGAATATTAAGTACTAATACGTGCTATATAGCACCCACATTTGTGACTGTTTTCATGTACGCGCATTAGTCTTTGTAGCTGCTAGAGTGTCATGTTGGGCACGTTCGCTTGCGAAATGGCACTGACATATACTGCACTTCTGGCCCTCAAAGTAATTACCGTATTCATGGATACAATTAGCAATAAATAGACAAACATGCATATTTCATGCAACTAACGTGGAAGTGCCTGCATCAGATCCAGCTATACTAGTGACGCCCTGGAAAACTTGCCTCCTTGAAATGCATAATTACCTACGGCCCTGCGCTGTCCCTCCATATCCTGTCATAGATTTGAGTGCTCGTATATTCATAACAAATACCGTGGCTGCCCTTCGATTATCCAAGCTAAACTGAGCAACCGCATCATGTGGTATACCCCAGTCGAAAACTGCGGTGCGGTAAATGGGTAAGCTATTTATTTAATTCCATTGACGGCCATCCGGGTTCGGACAGCAACCCCCTTAAATTGTCGCCCTCTTCCCACATCAGGCCCTTTGATCAAGTTTTGATTCTGAGCAGAGGTATGGCCAATAACGTACAGGCTATGTTGAGGAACCAGTCTGTAGGACAGCCGCCGACTTGTTCGGAGGTAAGGGATCGGTGTTTACTACTTCTGAAAGACAAGCCGGATCCTCATAGCGGTTGAGAGACCTACTGAGCACCGTCTGTTATTCCCACGATACTCGCAACTATCATCCCCCTTGGAACATCAGAGCATCCTGAGTTGACAGCTTGATCGCAATAGAGAGGAGGAGCACCACTCAAGGATTGTAAGACTTCAGCTAGTCTCACAGGCATACAATAAGGATCCACCCGAGGGTGTTTGGATTTAACTGGTTATTTCATCTCGTGCTACGTTCCTACCACCACTTCTACGTGAACCAATGTGTCCAAAAGTCTCGGATTTTAGCCTTGAGAAGAGAGACGGGTTGTCCAATAAAGACAATATTAGGAGTCAAGGGTTGCTCGCGACGGGGGATACATATGGGGGTAACATGATTTGAATTCGCTCAGAGCCACCGTTGAAACATGAGGTTGGAGAAAGTGCCTATGGAGTGTGGGGTCCTTCGGTGGATTCCCTTTCACCCTATCCTCAGTTAAGCCGGAGTGTGGGGGAAGGGCACACGTGAGTGCATTGAGGGAGGCGTACATAGATCCAACGGGGGTTGGAATGCTAGGCACGCATTGCCCCCGGATCTTGACTATGGAGCTTTTATGGAGCAGCTGACCACCTTAATTCAGGGTTCCGCTCTCCTCCTCCCGACAGCCCTTTCCCCAGGAGTGTCACGAGTTGAGCCACGGAGGGGGGAACGCAACAGCTTAGATGGATTCTCAGGTGTATTTGATATTTCATGCAGGGAGGAGGTTAATGGCCATTCTCTACATTTTCATACTCTCTGGAGGTTGGGCCCGGGCACGTTCGGAATGTTGCACGTTCGAGACGTGTGTGATGATACCTACGAGCCAGACTCATCTTGTCTCAACAGACACACCCTTACACGTACAAAAAATCCAGACACTATATACACATACCATACTTACACCCATAATACCCGCAAGATATACTGAAAATCATTCACACACGCATACCCACCCACCTGGCTCACGTTCACATTCAGAATCACCATAAGCACGCACGCTCCCCACTATATACACTATGTACACCACACACACACACACACACACACATCACATATGTTCATACACCTGCGGATGGAGTCTTAACCAATCCAAATTCTGCTCTGGTTCGGCCCACCCGCGGGATTGGGTCGAGGGGAAAGGCTAATTTTCCGAGAAATGATTACACTCCACTGATTTCATGTGTAGTTACTATAATAATAATTATTATACTCTCCAATAGAGCATCCCTTACCGTTCGGAATTGGATGTATTACTTTTGTTGGAGAAGCGCGTGCAGCGGATCCGACTCCAGAGGCTCGTATCCCTCTCCACGGGTGAGTTCGGGCTTCCCATTGGGTTTGAAACGGAGGAGGAAGAGGACCGCTCAACTCTACTATGATCATCAAGTGGATCCAGAGGTCGTCCCTCAGCCTCGTCCCGTCCTCCAAGCGGGTCCTCGGAGCATTTCTGTCACACAGAAGAAATGTATGAGATGAGGAAGAGGAGGATAACGATAAGGACAAGGAATGATCAACTAATATTGGGATACGAGGATAGTTCCCAATCCAAAAGCCCCCACACCCCACAGCTTTGTAAAGCAAATGATGAATCTAAAAATCCTTCTCAACCCACCACCCCGTCTCCCTTCAATGTGCCCTTCTTTGATCATCGAAGCAATTATGAACGGCCCGGAACTTCCAATGCCTCTCATGAATTTTTCCCTCGAATTCCCATCCGGACCCCACAATCTCACTTCCCTCCCTCACTTTACCCTCATGCTCATTAAGATGTTGTGAAGATTAGTCAAGGAAGAAAGGCCAGAGGGAAGAATAGAGTCTTCTCTCAGTCAATCTCTGTGTATCCCTTCACCTCTCCCTCTCATCACTGGACCGTTAAGACTAATACGATTCCCTCCTTCACTGTCTTCCAATCCATCCCATGCATCCACTCAGAACTCATTTCCTATTCAGAGTTGAGGGTGCCAATCCCACTCATAGGAATATCATCCAATAGGGGGGTTACTCTTTCCGTGAGGATTCCAAAGGGGGGAGGAATGGGATTCACCATCTAAGAGCATTAGATTCCTCCGGGATCCGACATCTCAGGTGACTTAATACGAGCAGAATATGGAAGAGTGTGCTGGTGGAACAGAGAGATGTGTTTGATAAGTCAATTGACGGCAAATCCCCTCTGAACTCCTTCCGTTTGGGAATACTCCATAGAAATATCGGGCTCACCTCGCCCTCCTCCTCCTACGACTATAACCCGAAGGATAGTTCATTGCCGCAGGGGAAAATAAGCCGGCTAGTGCGGGATGCTTGGAAGTTGGGATGAATCCCGCTGCAAATATTTCAAGTGTATCCTGCATAGAGAGAAAGCGAGAGAAAGTGTGTGGAAAGGGGGAGGGAAGGAGTGCGGGAAGCACAAGCAAATATTGACATGGACTTCCACTGTTGTTCGACTTCTCCACCTCTCATCTTCACTTTTTTCCGTCGGAGCCAAAGGCAGACCGACAGGTCCACATATAATCTGTTTGCCATGGATGTCACTCTATGACGTACTCCATGTGTCATCGTGTTGATGCGTCACTTCAAGTCACTTTAGCGCCGAGGGGGTGACGTGGACGTCTTTTCCACACGCACTCCGTCTAGCTATACATAGACACCATATGACCTACTCGTCCAATTTCCAACCATTGTACTCGTTTCCACGACCTCACTTGGGACAGTGGTGCGTGAGGCCCATCTCGGATGACCATTTCAAGTTTTTCTTAGCCGAAGCCTGAGTTGCAGGTGCGCTTCACTGTGAGGTCACCGTACTCTTCTGACTCCCGTCCGTCGTCAGCTCCCTCTCGCTTACCCCACAATTACGAACAAAAACACCGAGGGGAGATTAATATTGTTTAGGGCTGGGGGTACGAACCAGCTGTTGTGCCTCAATCCGCCATTGTCCTTCAGCTCCCACGTTCGTTACACGTGGAGGAGACACCCCGTCGTTGGGAACCCCCTCGTAAAACTTTCTCCAAGCATCCCGAGTTCCCCTCGTAGGACACTGTGGTCATCTCTACTCTAGAGGGAAGGGATAGCAATGGGAGTTTTTCCTTAGACAAGTTAAGGAGATTGATGAAGCACATGGAACAAGCTTCCCAAACCAGATCTGCCATGAGGAATTACGTAGGAGGTCAAGTCCAGGCCCGCCGGGGAAATCTTTGAACTGAGAGCGATTTTGGGGATATGCTCCCAGGAGACAAAGTCCCTTCTGCCCCCATAAACTTTTTTCAGCTTACGGACTCCAGGAGGTGGCGGATCCGATTCGTTGGGAAGTTGAACTGGGGCACTTGTAGGTATAGGTATATTCGTTCTCTTTTGGAAGGAATTGCGTCACTTGTCCGAAATATGTCTCACGATAAGCGGTGTGGCAATGCCGTCCTAGTGGCTGTAGTTACTGAGATTCTATTTTTGGAGATGAGATCATGCAGGCACAGTTGCTGCTTTTAAACTGGCAGGCTGTCCTCTGGAGTAATTAATACTTGTGCACGCGCCAGAGTCGTGTTGCAGGGGGACCATGACATGGGGTCTAATCGAGCGAGTTACACGGTGGACCGATCAAGATCCCTTACCGACGTGCCAGAAGCATCGTTTGTAAACACCCGATCCATTCATTGGCCCACTCGTCACCCTGTGCTCGGCTCACATAATCATAGGACCTCCCGCACTAGATTAACACAAAATCCACAGACGTAATAATGGGGATGGTATGGTTACAACATAAACGCACACAATGGATTCCATTCAGAAACATTAAAGAACGGCACATTGACCTCGCATCAACATCCCCTCTACAATGATTAATCTTCATCTAGAGGGATTATGGGTGACTCAAGCGCGAAGCTGTACACTCACTTGTCGTCACCCGCTGCCGTCAATTGCTCAATGTGCATTAATTAGAACTTCGGTGGAGAGGAGAAACGGTGTGATTGTATTTGTGTTTGTGGAGGTTTCCATGTAGCATGTGTGTTTGTGTTTGTTTGTACGCATACGGTATGTTGAACATGGTCGTACCTGCTTTTGCGTTATTGTTGTGCGTTTGTGTCCGTAAATGTGTGCTTATATGAATGTTTTATTTTGCATTTGTTTGTCTGATGTAATGTTTATATATTTATTATATGAATGTTTTATTTTGCATTTGTTTGTCTGATGTGATTGCGTTTGCTACCGTGCGTAGATGTGTGTATTTGTATGAATGCTGGATTTCGCATGTGCGTGTTTGTACCAATAGTATATTTTGCATAGTATATTCTGGTCTTGTGGCGTGTGTTTTCGTGTATGTTTTTAAATGCACACATGCTTGTGCGTGTTCCTATTTGTCTTTGTGCATGCATATGTATGCGTGTTTGTGGAGAGCTGTTCCGTTCGGCCTTCGAGTCAAAGTGTGCAAGGCAAGTTGCCACGGAATCTCCAGCAGCGGCGGGATGCCTTTCATTCGTCTTAGATTTCTGAGGTTCGGAACTACGGGCGGCGTACCCCAACATAACACTGATCCTCCCCCCGAGGTGTCAAGTGTCCTTCAATATTCCCTGATCCTACATTTTATAACATTATGCCATTATGAAATCTTTGGGACTGCAAGTTAGTTCCTACATGGTAGCTAACTATTTTGAAGCCTAGAGGGCTCGGGTATGAGGAATATCGAGGGAGCCGAAGTTGGGAATCAGTAAAGAGTTTAGTCAGTTGGAAGATGAATGATACTCCGGGACATCTTACGGCCGATCCCATTCCGCACTTACAAGGGATCCTTAGCCTCCAAACTCATCAGCAGTTGGTTTATCCTTTACGTCCAATAGCTGGGATTCTACTGGCATAAGCAGTGGACAAAATAAGGACTTCCAAAGTACAGACGTTGCTTAGGAATAGCTGGAGGGCCTCTAACTAGATGAGGTACTACATTAGGGCCTCGTCTCCAAGTTTAAATAAACTTAGACGCTTATCTATATTAGGAAAGCATATGGAGTTCCCCTTTGATATGATGATTCCACCAAAGTCCTCCCGGCGATTGTAGCGGCGGAGAAGAACTAATAATAAGGAGGGATGAAATGTACTTCTGTGTAGTATTATCAAACAAGAACGAGGAGCACCCTGGGAGATATGAATATAAATAGGAATTGACAAAAGAGTAGCTAAGAGCTTTTCCAAAGATCATATTGTTCACATAACATTATGCTCAAAGCGTGGTTGTCTCAGTGCCAGTCCACGCATTCCTAGAAATTGGGGGTGCGGAAGGTCTCCACTCTATTTGAATTCTGAACAGGGCTCAAAGTCGACAGAATCACACAATAATATGTCAACTCTTCACTCACCTTTTGTGCGTTCTCGTGGAGTTTCTCGATTGCCTTGTGCCGCTGCGAGATGACGCATGCGATCCGAGCGTACACGTACAACATGACCAGGAGCGGAAGAAAGAAGGAGCCGAGGGCTGAGTAGACGACGTAACCGCTATTCTCGTTATACTCACACTGCAGGTCCGTGTTTCGGTTCGAGTCGTACCTGAAAAAGAAATTCCGCATTATCGCTCAGAGGAACAAGATCCTTCATAATAATTAGACTTGTAAGACTTTGTAACAACTAACAATTACTGGGCGGATGCCATTTATTTTAACCACACCGGATTTTCTTCTCGACAAGTAGCGGTCGGATATTTTCCCTTCTCATTTTCAAATAAAAAAACTACTCACCATAAACCCGCTACCTTGAAAATCGTTTGGGTTTTTCCCATGTGAACGCAACGGTGACATTTTGACCTTGAAATTCTCAGCCTTCTGTCTACAATTTCCCAAGAAAATTCTAAAGAAGTACCAAAATCTCACAAGAGCTTTGACAAATTGTCAAACTCTGAAAAAATTATGTAAATAAAGGAATTCCTTCCATTTAGCCCTGAGCCATTTCCGTTGATGTGGCTGAGTAGGTTGGAATCTACTTTGACCCTCGTGATTTCTCTGTAATCATGTGTAAACTACTCTCCAATTTACGTCCTCCTTCAACAAGTTTCTCAACGAAAATCTTTTCATCGTGCACAACAAGTTTGGGGGTATTCCATAATTTAAAATACATTATAGATATTACTACAAGATATACTCACTATGCGGAGTTCTTCGACGTTTTTCTAAATTGAAAAGGGACTACATCACAAATGTGTATGATCAGCTGAGGAAGTAATCAGAATTTTATTTCCACGGGGGAATCTGACCTTCCTTTGATATTGTTCTCAATACGCGAGGGCCCTTTGTAATTTTTTCTCCCTTTATCAACCTACAGCCCGCTTTTTCTTTTTCGGGTCCTGCAGCCCAGTTTCCCGGGTAGGATGGATTACGAGGATTCGAAAGGCGAACTCGCGGCGAAAGCCTTCTTGTAAGATTCAGCGATAGATTAAAAGGGCTCGAAATCGGATTTTCTATGATGGATAAAATAACTTTATCAAACATGGTCCCACAGACCCTTCCGTGATTCTCCTAAAGTGCCTTTCATTTGATTCTGTCCAGGGAAATTTACCACAGTAGTGGAAGGGTCATACAAAGAGTTTTTTCCTGCAAGTGGATCCCGAAAACATGAAAAACTTCTCCACCACGTATTCTATCCGCTCATCCCTTACAGCGCAGCGTAGTGGCAAAATGTGAGAAGGAGCAGATTGAAAAGGTCACCCGGTGGTCGTATACGTTAAGCGATGAACAGTGAGGGAGAACCAAGAGTTAAAATGGGAGCTGTGCTAATAAGCTATTCACAGTATTCAATTCACTTCCGCCCGGCTACTATACTTCCACAGTAATACCCTAGAAGCCGACCATGCCTTTGTGGATGAGTCGAAGGTCCTCCGGGGCCACCTGAATTGTATGGAATTCTTTGGCTTTGGCCAACAGAGTTGCGTTCCCGATGACGTCTGAATACCTTTGAGCCATTCATTCCGAAATAGAGGCTCAGTGGACGGGATCTGCTTCATGTCGTATGTCTGCCACAATGCCCCGTTCGTCATAAAGATGGACGACTGAAATCCTGGTTCGGTTCACCTCCACTATTCGTAGTACATTAACATTTTATGTGCTTGATTTTCTGCGTGGGTATGTGTGCATGAGTATGTGATATGCGGAGGGGAAACCTTATTGGGGATTGTCAAAGGGCTTTGAGAGCAGCTAGGTCATCCTTATAGATGAGATGGGGCGGCGGAAGTGTGATTGTTGGGGACAGGGTTGGACAGCTCCGCTGTAAGTATTTTCCGGTTTTTCTTCTAACGCCATCCGAGGGAATTCGAGGGGTACTCAATCAGGCTCTCAGTCAGCTTTTTCCGCTCATCAATCTTGACCAGTGCTCATACATAGGTGTCCTTCTCCTTCCCCGCGCTCGCCTCACTACCATATCAATGGCGACTATTTGGATCCTCAGTTGTATTCAATCTCAAAATGCCGTAATATATTCGAGGAAAAAATTCGCTGCCCATGCCGCCACACGTGCTACTTTAGTGGACTAAAAACCCCATCCAATTTGGATCGGGCGGACGTGTTCAAAGTTGGAAGATTAATTTACCGATGGTTGGAGTGAGTGACAATACTATGTGCATACGGTTCGCACTGCTATTTTTGGAAGAGTGCGAAACATCTGTGAGATCCTTTTTGAGTGGAAGCCCAAACAAAGTTTCCACCATAATTTTCTTCATCAGAATCACTTTTCTGGCTAATAAGTGGAGGGCTCAAAAGTGCTGAGAAGTTAACATGGCATTACTTTTTTTAAAGGTTGATTCTTGAACAAGAATCAATACATGGATCAGAGCCCACAGTTTCAATGTCCATCTTAAATAAAGCGCGCAAACGGCGTTTACGAAAGAAGCATCAGTTACGCATGCACCGCAGTAAATACGGTACACGAGAGTAAAAATCTCAACAAACGTGTACCAATTTATTCGATTTAAAAGATGTTCAAAACTTGTTCATGTCTTTTAAACAGTATTAATAAGTTTCTTTATAGATTCTACTCGACTCTTCACGTAGATATGTGGATCTAGTCCACCAATGTCATCCTAATTCCCCGAATGACTTGGTCGATTATGACCAAAATCGATACAGCTCCGAGATGAAGCATTCTCTATCGATTGGTCAAAATCCGAGTGAACATCCGCATTGTTTCAGGAGTTATCGTGCCAATAGACGGACAGACATGGCAAAGCAATAACTTGTAATTTTTTATCTCAAGATCCCACATATCACAAAATGTTGGGCAGTGGACTACTTTGAAATCCAACTGAATATTCTTTTAAACTTTGGGCTTTTCTCCTGAGGTCGTAAGCGTTGAAGCGAAAACTAAGGCACTGGGGAACTAGTCCGCCTACTTTCTCTAACATGACCTGTTCCTATGAGTGAAGCCATTCTCTGAAGACCATTCATCTCTCTGTCTCCGAGGATCCTCTACTCCGCCGATAACATGAGTTTTCCGAAGGTAAACAGGGTTGTTCTGGCGCGGAGACCTCAATGTGTCGTTGTATTCCCCGCAAGGAGCGGAAAGAGTTCCTCTATCCTGTCAATAGATCCCACAAAAGGATTATTTAGAGGGAGGGACATACGGAGAATATATATACGTACCACTTCCCCTCCCCACACACCATTCCATTTTCTAATAACAGGCTTCGACACGACGCGACCAATATTCCCCTTTCCTGAATTTCGAGTTCAGTGGTACTCACTTGGGCTGAAGAGGGAAATCCACCAGGGATGTCTTCCAATCACTCAAGACCTTAGGAATTATTTCCCACAAGCCTTTCCTCCTTTGTCACCATTTGTCTTAGAGCCAAAATTCAACTCCGCAAACCCTTTCCCTGCCACTGCCTCGTTACGTTGAGCGGATGTACACAGGGTCAGACGGGGGAGGTACCGCTAGCGCGGATGTAGGGTGCACAAAGATGGGGCGTATTGCCGAAGTGACAGCCCTGTTAATTCGGCAAGTCAAACCCTGGATTTAGCGGCCAACGCAGATGACTGATTTAGCCATATAACCCGCACCATCATCACAAGCAATTTTGAGCACTCATGTCAACTTTTCTGAGCCCCCTCGTGGGTGCGAATTTGAGAAGATGAGCAGATGTTACAACGGTATATTTGGATGGACGGAGGATTGGAGGGTATTCCCACACGAAAGGATGTCAGTGTCTTTAAGGCCCAGAAGAAGACCTCATGGAATGTTCCAGGGCAAAGAGTGCAATCGGCTTGGAATAAATCTGTGCCCCATGCTGGCGGGTGCGCAGCTGGGAAACTTTCCCACTCGTATCTGCTTATGAAAAGTGGGGTCCTAACCGCAGCTGCGACCCGTAAATACCCGTCCTTCTTCGGATCAAGTGAAAGTATGGCAGATACGACGAATTCAATATTGCGATGTGAATCAGAATGAGGACATGGCATTGGGTGTATATGTGTATATACGTGTGGTTTTCTTGGATTGTATCTGTGTGTGTGCATAGAATTACCTTTTGGTGTACGCATTTAAGGTTGGGAAAATCAGGCTGTTTGGAGCATGTTATTGTTTCCGTTCAGTTACGCAAGAGGCTGAAAAGCTGGTCCCTCCCTGTGGTGGGATGCTCACCACGACGGAGGAAATTCGCCGGACGGAATTTATTAAACTCTCTTTCACAGGTTACAGTTTCCTGTTACTGTGAAGTTCAAAGTGATGCTATCCTCTCCGGCCTCTTCATGATACATAAAAACTAAATTCAGAGAGGGCTGTTCGAAAGTTAATCCGTTGAAAAGTCTCACCAACCAGCCCTGTATAAAAACTTTTCAGTGTGTAAGCTGTTCTAAACAATGTCAATAACTGTAACTGTAACAAACTGTGCCAAATATCAGTATCGTTGCGTCAGCATATCATTTCGATAGGTTAACTAATTCAAACTGAGAAAGAAATCTTGTCACTAGGAAATTTTGACGTGAAGAATTGGATAGTTTACGCAGCCTGTGTCAAATTCAGTTTTTGCATTTGACACTGGCGCTGACATCTGATAACC
>WJFA01001304.1:0-22490 GCA_009870155.1 Pseudobourletiella spinata | reverse complement strand
ATGTAAAAATATTTGCAGGTAATGCATTGCTTCGTCGACTTGTGCGTATTGGAGTATTGGAGGAAAGCAAGATGAAGCTCGATTACGTGCTGGGTCTCCGCATTGAAGATTTCTTGGAACGTCGACTCCAGACTCAAGTCTTTAAGCTTGGCCTTGCCAAATCAATCCACCACGCCCGAGTTCTCATCCGTCAGCGTCATATTAGGTTAGTTTTTGTAGTGAAAGTATGTAAAATTGGTGGTGGTGATAATTGGCTGACCCTACGTGTGTGCAAATGCGGGAGAAAACTATAATTCCACTCTCAGCCAACACTCGGGGATACAATAATGTTGGTCAAAGTGACAGCTTGGTACTTGTCTCAAGATAAGAATATCATGACTGACTCATGGGCCAGCTACAGATTCGTGTAGTTTCCTCCGGAAATAATGATGGTGTGCTGAAGCTCTGATTACATGAATTTTTAAATTGTATGGAAAATTTTAGGGTACGAAAGCAGGTCGTGAACATCCCATCATTCGTTGTGCGACTGGACTCTCAGAAACACATTGACTTTTCATTGAAGTCGCCGTTCGGCGGCGGTCGGGCTGGTCGTGTTAAGAGGAAGAACATGAAGAAGGGACAAGGTGGAGGCGGTGCCGATGAGGAAGATGAGGATTAAGTTAGAGATCCAATAATGATTTTTTATTCTGGTTTCCTTTCCTTGTGACCTTTTCGGAGGAAATAAATGAGGAAATATTGGAATACGATTTTTTGTCTTTATTTTGCTCTGGCATAACTGTAGATAAGAATGCAAATACTTTGCGGTTCTTGGCAGTTAGCGACCTAGACTCTTAGTCGTACATGATGCATGTCACAGTCGAATACAGTGGAGAAGTATGAAGCGAAGACGACCTGATAATATCATTGTAATATCAAGAGAACGTAAACGATAATCCTGAGTTAAGTATGAGTCCTTCAGATTTCACACAGTTAAGGATCGCTGTATTCGTGAATCACCTAATTTGTAATTACTACCACACTAATTGGAAATAATGATTTCCATCATCACCGGTGACGACTTGGATGCATTTTTGCACAACTCATACACTATCAGTGTAAACTTACCACAGAATTGACATAACCATGTTTCGTATTCGTAACAATGGTTAAGACAACCAACCAAATTGAGCAAAATTAACTTTTCATAATGACAGTGACTTTATTCTACAATACATGTACAAAACTCAATCTTAAGAACTAGCTGCTGCGCTCTCCTCGCGTTTCATTCGAATTCCTCTGTACAAATTGGGACTAGCAGGTCTGAAATCGCCAACATTATACGAAGGTTCCTCCCCCTCTTTTGCGATTCGAAGACGATGTTGGGACTTACTGTGGTATACAATCTCGCACCTAAGATCTTCAGGGGTAGCAATCTTGCCTTCGGCTATCTTGTCTCTTTTAATAAGTTCCTAATGATAAATTTCTATTAAAAATGCCCATAGTTCAAAAAATAAGACAAAAACATTAAAAACGCTAACCTGCCACAACGGAGGAAACTTCATGTATCGCGGATGTATAATTTTCGATTCTTCCGGCTTCTTTCCTGAGTTTATAAATGCCTGCTCTTCATGCCTCGGAATGAGGTGAAAATCCGGCTTGAAAGCTACACGACCCAAATCAAATGGTTCGGGTTCTGTTATCCCACGAAAAGTCTTCTCCGTTAAAACAACTCCTCGCATGTTTTCCTGCAAGGATACCAGATGGGACATAAAAATTTCGAGAAATACCTGAATTACCTACTGGGTCTACACGATTAGCTTTGGAAAAATGCTTACCGGATACTCAATTACTGTAGGTTGAACATTTAAAATTCTAAAGTAGGTGACCTCCGGGTAAATCTTGTAAGTAGATCTCGTCACTATCCTACCAACTCCAAAATCTTTAAGATTAAACAAAATCTCCCATAATGGTCTACCGAAGAACCTTGTTGTACGACCTACGTAAACAAGAGGCATTCTGAATGTAAAAAACTTTAATAAATAGATTAAAACATTCTCTAACAATGATAACCACACAAAAACTACCCGAGCACACGAACCGCCTGAGCCTATTTTCGTATGTTTCAAACACCCCGGTAACAAAGAAGGCGCGAGGTTCAAATTAATGGTACTTGCAGCCTGCTGTAGCAGTACCAGTACCAGTACAGTACAGTACGAACTTTTTTATTTAATTTTTAAATTTTACATGGCATTTCAAGCCAATTTCGATAGGCTTTGAAGCCTTCGTTGCTATTAATTATTGCAACACTTGGGATAGCCGATGTAGAGTGTAAGAGCGTCGGTAAAATTGTCTTTTAGATGCAACATGCAACTGACGCTCAAGGAAATTTCGTGTATTGCCTTCGAAGAAAGCGAAAAAAGGAGAGATTAATCATTCGGGTTGAGCACCTCAATTTGAGGTTTGGGGCTGTGGTAGGGAAAGACTACTTGATGTACCCACCCGGTGTATTTAATAATTTAATCTCGCATGCTAGCACCGTCTATGGTGATAGTGTGATCTCTGTGCCGAATAAATCTCGGTGGAATTTTATTTTACTCCACCTTACCCCAGAAATATGAAAGATTAAAATATTGTGCGAAAAATTCCGAGATAAAACCAGGCGACGAAAAACCATATTTATTTTGGAATTGAAGTTGTATTTTTATTTTCCGTGTTTTTCCACACTACCAGGAACAAAAACATGTACATCATTCATCTACCATTGAAAACTGCAGAAGCATAAACGTGTGATAATTTAATAACGGTATATATAGCAATAGTAGTTACGAAATTATTCACTATATTTTCCACTTATAATATATGAACTAACTACATAACTTAAATAACGCCTATAACATATACGTATAACAGTAATTACGTATAAAAATATAAGTCTTCAATGATATCACGGAGAACCGAGTACACGGTCCAGGATTTCTTAAACCTCTATAGCTAAACACTTTCACTACACGCTAACTCCCATTCGTTACACATACTATGGCATATACATTACAATCCACACATGACCACGTAGCCCAAAATTCTACATAGTTGATGATGATGATGGTTATACAGCAAACAATTTACATGAGTTAGAAACAGTGACAACAAGAAGGGAATTTCAGCCAAAATTACCAGGAATTGCGGACTATTTTACTGAATCAAGTTCTTAGTAGCAGCGTTAAATCCCTTCAACAATGAATAAACCCTTGTGCCGATATCCTCCAAATAGTTACAAGAACCAACTATCACGGCTACCAAGAGGCCAGGGCAAATGGGTGTATAATGGTTAAGAGCAAGGGGACCTGAAACAAGTCGATTTTCCTGTTTATTCCCACACCTAAAATAATAAGTCTGATGAGTTGAGGTAACCGACTGTCGTACGCAGTGCACAACAGGAATATAACTACTGCGGCGATATCTGTTCCGTTTTCGTTTACCCCCCCCCCTCGATTATTAATACGATCCTGCTAATACACAAGAAGTTCATATTTAGAATCTACTTTGGCAACGTATACTAAAAGTTGTTAGCGGATTTAAATGCATCTGGAAAACAAGATTTTAAACTTAATGGCTGCAGTCTGATGAAGGAGATATATCTATTATGTCATGTGTGAGTGATACATCTGGTGGAGTTTTCCCAATTCAATGCCGGAGCAACGCTTTACAGTCACGTTCCATAAGCAGTAAAGAGCTACGAGTCAGGAAACCTGCAGATGTCAATTGTAGAAAACTGAATTTAAACCAACTGCAAAAATTTGGGCCGGGATTTTCAAGTAGGAGAAACAGTTTTACCCCACACAAACACATACACACTGCCTATAGACTTTTACAGACAGTAAGTTTCGTACCGTGGGAAGTTCATCTTCTTTTAACCGTATGTTTAGATTGCTTAGGGTTTTGATTGTTTAAACTGAACACACTTGAGACGTGAAACCAAAACAGGTAGCCAAAAATAACAACTGATTATGATGTCACTCATTGTAATAACAATAGTCCAAGTAAACGCATGAATTGTATAATAGTCTTAGGGCGAAATGGGAGAGCTGCAAACATACACATTACGAGAAATTCCCTTTTTATACTCCATACTAATATGTCTTTGACGTTAGCAATGTGATGAAGGAATACTTTTACGAGACCTGACGCGAAAATGCTTTAAATACAAAGTGACGCACTCCAAACATATATATTAATAATAATAATAATTATAGCTGAACCACTCTAATAACTCATATCGTAAGCGTAATAGATTTCCATTTTAGTTTTCATCAATATTCTGTTTCAATTCTTCCATCTCTCCAAACTCCTACTGGACGCAGAACTAATAACTATTAAATTAAATCATCAGA
Organism: Pseudobourletiella spinata; assembly: GCA_009870155.1. Classification (NCBI taxonomy): domain Eukaryota; kingdom Metazoa; phylum Arthropoda; class Collembola; order Symphypleona; family Bourletiellidae; genus Pseudobourletiella; species Pseudobourletiella spinata. Next base: position 18,120 of record WJFA01001304.1, on the reverse strand, counting down.
GGCAGCTGGGATAGATCTCAGCCAGAGCCTAAGCCTTACTTTCGATACTTGATCGAATGAAATTAAGCGTGATGGCGTGACCCACACTAAACAGCTCCACAATAATTCATCCAGGTTTCAAAAGAGCGACAAATAAAGAAACATTTGAAACCTGCTAGTGTTTTACTGCAGCCTGCATACATTTTGACCTCTGACCGGTGCTTAATTGTTAAAATAATTCAAAAAAAAGATCAGGAGCGCGGAAAGATCACCCGGGCTTCGGAAGATACACACACGCACACACACAAGTAACAAGTGATCATAAAAACTGGCAGGTAATAGTAGAGTGAAAATGGATGTTACAATGTGAAACAATACAGAAATCTACCCGGAATGACGTAATAAATTGAAAAAGTTAATTTTGAGCATGCTCACTTTGGGTCGAGCCTTTACCTGCTATTATGTAAGCTGATTGGAACCATGAGAGATGACTCCGCATTTTTGAGCCGTACGCTCACAATCTTGTAACCAAAATTATGTCACAAAAGTGGTTTGGTGGCGTATCCAGAGCGGTTCATATCCTTACAATACAATCTGTGACGAGTCAACAGAGGAGGAATTTCTGGTCGACTTTTCACACTCCGAATGCGTCGCCATCACCATTTTGCACCTTACGGGCAAGAGCATCAGTCTACTATAGTAGAAATCTGAACTGTTGTGGTTCATGGTAGCAGTCCAGCTAAAAAACTGCTTAATGCGCAGCAAAATGATCAATACTCTCACCTTATTACTATACTGGGGTTTCCAATTTCCAATATGCACGGAAAATCCATCATCCTGATCCAAATACTGCTCTTGAAAAGGAACCGCGAAAAACATTGTGTAATAGTTACTGAAAACTCATCCCTGAGTACGTTGCATCCAAAACAAACAAAGTTTGGTCTATCACTTCCACTTGGCAATTCAGTGCTCCATTCCAAATCGAAAAAAAGAAAGCAAAAACCACTGCATAATAGTGTTCAAAAGGTTAAAGATTAGAAGGAAACGGAGAAGATGATGGCGGGATTCGGAGCAGTGAGAAAGTCGCCATCCCACGCTACTATACAACCTAATAATACTAGCTTGATGTTTGATGATGAAACTGGTTTGAAAAAAAACAAAACCTTCAATAATAATAATACGTCTTTAAGCAACAACGGAGAAAACTTAAGAATAGGAAACGCTTTAAAGTCGTAACATTTTATCCTATTCAGCTAAACCCTATAGAAATAAACAGCAACAACGCATCTCCGTACAGCTAAACATATATAAACTTATATCTTCAAATTTAAATTGATATTTATAATTATACTCGAGATCATTTAGACGAGGATCGTAAAGTGAATAGGATATAAATTTTCCGTCGAGAATCAAACATTTCCTGCAATATGCATTAGCAGTATATATTGTAGTACGTTCAAGAGTTCAAGTACCATTGTAGTCGACGTCATCGCTGCAATCATGGCCACCTTTACATATAGTTATATAGTATATAGTATGTACACAACATATTATTATAGTCTTCCCCGTATCATCATCGTGTGGCACACGCACATGTACAAAAAAAATTGGTTCAGTTAGCTGGAGGTCCAACATTGAACATCAACAACAGCAACAACAACAGTAAGAAATAAAATAAGAATTACTTCAGCAAAAGGAGGTTAAAATTTTACAACCACTCCTGCCTTCTCCCTGTCCACCGGTAGTAAGTTTCCTCTTGCTAACTTATGACTACAACAATTACGTGATGCTCATGTGTATAAAAAATCGACAAAGTCATAGTTCCACATACGAATACAGGGAAAAAGAATAAATAGTTCCACGGTATTCTACTACGGGTTATATATAGGACAAAAAAATAAATTTAGAAAAAATTTGTGATAAATAAGGCTATATTATTTTATAGGGGTGTCGTCTGAGTTTTGGGATAGTTTTCAGTCACAGGCGAACGCAGTAATGTCACGTAGCCGTTGGCACCTGAAGTTCCTCCTGGACCGGTTGGGGGTCCCACCGACCCAACCAGGCCAGAAGGGGCTACACCGGCAGGAGTGTTGCTATCCCCATTCGGAGTTCCGCCGTTCCCCACCTTGTTCTTCCCTTCGTTTGAGTAGGAGATGCTGAGACCCTTTAAGCTGTCCGCAGCGTTGCTGTGGTGGCTCTGACTCGGACTGGTAGAATTTCCTAGGGGGACAGTCCCTTCGGAGCTGTTGTTACTCAACTGCTCTGCACTGTGGAGGATTTTGGCCGGAAACGGGGGACTGCCCCTGTTATTCTGGTTTATCACATCCCCGATCAGAGTCGTGGGACGTACTACGGGATTCCGATGGGTTAACCCATTACTATTAATGCTATGGTTATCACTACTACCCAGCTGGATGCTAACAAAATTGGGATTCGACGACCGGTTTTGTAAGGAACTTTGCATCCGATTATTGTTCACGGTTGTGGTGGTTGTGTTATTAGCTGCGGTGGTGGAATTTCGTGAGGTATTAGGGTATCCCGAAATATATGATACTCGGGCGAGCCCCCCGTTACAAGTCTTGTCAGGGAGGAGGATTCCATTCTCATTGTCACAGTCGAAGGAGGAGTGGAAATTACTATGTTCATGGTCTTCGTCATACTCATCCAAGTCGTCATCGGACTCGCATGTGGCGCGGAGTGGAGTCTTGGATGTGATGAACTCTTCTTGAGTTGGACGTGGTTCTACAGGGGTTCTAAAATCTATTCCCTTTGGGCTATGATAAAAGGATACTTCCTGGAAGCTACTATCCATTGAAGGGGCTAGCCTGTGTTCAACAGAAAAAAAACCGTGGAAAGCTCACATTATGATACGATGATGAGGATAACATATGAGGATTATATTTCACAATGGTCACAAACGTCTGTCGTGGACGTGATTATATGTCCACATAATGCTTGTGACCAAACCACAACTTAATCCTTGTAGAAGCGTGTAACTTACCAGTCTAAAATCTCGGTGAAACTTGGCCTATTTCTAGCTTCGAATGACCAACACCTGTGCATAAGATCGTACAGTTGATGGGGACAACCTTCGGGCTTCTCCATGATTCCCCCGTCTCTTACGAAGCGAAGAACCTGGTCGTTGGTGAATCCCTGTGGACAGGCGCGAAAAAAATTAGACGCACAATTCTTTTAAATACTAAAAGTAAAATACGGATGGGTGTCACTCAAATACCTGGTAAGGCTGAGCTGCCAAAGTGGCCATCTCCCACAGAACTACTCCAAAACTCCATACGTCCGACTTGCTGTTGAAAAGCCCGTCACTAATTGACTCGGGGGCCATCCACCGAATCGGAAGAAACCCTTTGGTTTCTGTACGAACGAACAAAAATATTATCGTTAAGTAGAATTTCTGTGCAATATTTGTAAAAGTTAAAACCATGTGTAACTTGCACACTAATAATAGACTTTAACTGTAAGAAAAATTTCCGTACCTTTACGATAATATTCAGTATCAACCACGTCTTTGGTCATACCGAAATCCCCTACTTTAACAGTCTTATCATCGGCCACCATACAATTACGAGCTGCTAAATCTCTATGTACAAATTTAAGACAGTGTAGGTAAGCCATCCCGTCCGCAATTTCTGCCGCCATCCGCAAAATCTCCTGTTGAACCCCGAAAGAATAAATGTTATTACATACTTCGCTCAAATCAACCCAACGACAGTATGACAACAACACTGTATACCTTAAGAGTTGGTGGCGGCTCCCCCTTATTGTACTCTGAATCCGGGCGTCGGGACCGTAAATACAGTTTGAGATCCCCGCGAGCCATCAGCTCCATGACTACTAGTGTAGGGAGAGTTTTGGACACAACGCCAAGGAGTTTAACCACATGGTGGCTGTTGATCTGGGTCATTCTATAGGCTTCCTGAAGGAAGCGAGCCCGATCCTCACTCGGAGCTTCTCTGGATACCGTTTTGACGGCAACTTTCAATTTCGATGCACCCGGGAGGAAGTCACGGAGGAGGCCCTCGTACACCATACCGAAGGAGCCCTGTCCGAGCTCCTTCTCCAAGGTCACCTTTTCTCTGGGAACTTCCCATTCCTCCGGAATGTTCACTAATTAAATCACAAGAGCAAAATAGTTAAATAGGACCATCCCAAATGAACCGCTGACTGAAAGAGACTTACACAAATTTTCACTCACCAATGGGCATGTATTCGGGATTTGCTGACGTGACTGCATCAATCTGCAGTCCCTTCTTGGTCCTCACGTGGTACAATCCCAGCAAAATCCCTAACAGAATCACTAAGAAGATAGGGAGTACTACTGCAAACATAATGAATGCTGGGGACGCCACAGAGTCATCCTCCTAAAATTTAATACAGCATTTCCAGGTAACTCCAAATGTTCTTCGACCAGCGACAAAAAGGCTCTTAAATCAAAATCTCACCTGGATGACGAAAAATTGTTCCGTCGTGTAATTAGACTCGGCGGCCAATGAAACAGTCCTAATCATGAAGCTGTAATTGCCAGGGTGCAGCTTCTCGGGGTATGTATAATTCTTCCCGTCCTCTTGGAATTTTTTCCTTGTGATGCATTTTTTGTGAACTGGTTCCTGTGCAGAGAAATGACATTAGAATAGGAATGATGATCAAGCCCTTCACAACAACTTCATGGGTAGGAAATTAGCACGGCAAATATAAACCTTACATTCGCTTTGCTTGAATCCACTCGTTTCACCAGAATCTCATAGGCGAGTACAACTCCATTAGGATGGGGTGGCTCGTCCCACCGAAGTCGTACAGTTTGTCCCGAGACATTCACGGAAATTGATTTCGGATTTATTTCATCCGCCGTGGCTGGAGGAAAGAGAAACAACAACATTACGAAAAACTTCAACACATTATACCTATTCACACACTAAGTTTTCCAAAAAATGTAAACGAATTAGAACAATAATTTCACTCACGCAGCGGTTTAGTCTGTACATAATCGTCAGTCAACTCGGAGCAAATCCTCGTATCATTTTCGATTTCAGGAGATTTCTTCCGACAAGCCACCACACCGATTCGATAGCGGGTGAAATGAGTTAAGTTTGTCAGGACGCGCTCGTACCGCTTCCGCAGAGCCGTGTCATTTGCCACCGCCAGTACTCGCATAGTCATGTTAAAGTCGGACCCCGCTGGGAAAATTAAAAGAAAATTTTTTTCATTAAGTACCACTCAGATTTCCGTCATCCAACAGCCCACTCATGCAAGGAATTTACGCGACAAAAAAACTTACGACGTCTTCCATTCGGCTCATCCCGAGCTCTTGACTCCCCCGGAAATATAATTTCCTTCGAGGTTTCATCCGCTCCTCTTCTCCGACGCCGCCTCTGCGGAAAGTGAACTTCCCCATCTTCAATATAAGGGATTGGGTCGGGGCTGGAAATTCAAAAATTGACCATATAATTATCATCTTTAAGTAATACGCAATGGGGTTCCCAAAAGTAACATTTAAAGTTTATCAATGATAAAAGTGAATTTTCAATTTCAGAATATTTCATAACACACAGAAACACTAAAAATATTTCTTAAGGCCAATGACATGTTGAAAAACTCTATAATGTTTGTAAATTTAGCTAGCCCTGGCATCTCTAGTAGTCCCAGAGATTTCACTCACTTGGGAATGAAGACTTTGTTTAATATGGCACTCTCTATGTCCGTCTCTAACTGAACTTCCTTCGGATCCTGGCTGATACGACTAGGATTATTGCTACAAGAGCAACACTCAGTACTCCCTCCCGGACCGCCCAATCCTAAATTGGCTCCAGTTATCTCCTTGATGAAACTTGACGTCGTTGACTGTTCAGGAAGTATTGGTGCCTTGCTCTCCACCCCTGTAATAATGAAACCGGTACACGATTTAGTTTCAATATTTCCCAAGTTAATGACTGCTCTGTGGTATGCTCAAATTTTGTTGCAAAAAAAAAACTCAAAACTGTTTTTATATATGACTCACTTCCGTTCTCGCAGTAGTTCCGAGTATCTTGGAACTTGACGTCCTCCGGCACAGACCTGATGTAAATTTCATAGACTTCCAACTCTCCATTAGGGGAATCAGGGGGGAACCAAGATATTAAAACTTCCGAGCTCGAGTTGGAAGAGACAGTCATGTGAGTCGGAATTGAAGGCTCTGAAATTAACAATTTAAACATTACCCACCGCGCCCTGGCTTCCAGTAGACCAACTCACGGTAGTAGTAGGAACATACCATCGGGTAAGGTGACAAAGTAGAGGACATCCGACTCCGCTCCCGTGTTATTGTTCGGCGACGTCTCGTCCGGGATCACCACAGTCTTGACGTACAAGCCGTAGCGTGTGTAGTACTTGAGGTTGTTGATCAACTTCTCCTCCTCCCACGCCGCCTCCTTCGCCAACATGTGTGGGTCCTGCGTCTTGGGCACGTCCAACACCTTCCAGTCATCCTGTCCGCATGGGTCCCTGTCATCGTACGGATTCACATCGGTGGGCGCCTCCTTGTATGACACCTCATAATTCAATAGATGACTCGGCTCTGTCAGGTTCCGTAAAAAGTTCTCCCAGACTATCGTCACGGATGAGTTGGACTTTCGGTTGATTTTAACCATCAACTTCTTCTGGTTACCTGTAGCACAGCACAGCGTGCGGGTTCCCAACAAAACACACATTCCATTATTATCTCATCTCCCCTCGCACACTCCACACACCAGCAGCACCTTTGATTGTATCAGGAGCAGAGGTGCAAGCTAATCCCACTACACTGCCAACATTCCAAACGTCCCACACTCCAACTGAACCAACCCTTAACGTGGATTTCCAAGTGGACTGTACCAAATAAATCTTTCATGAAATAAATATCTCATCGGGTCCTGTCAGCTAATCTCAAACTTAGATGTTGTCATTTCCAACCACCTCAACTCCGCTGTAAGAGAGCGGAAATGAACGATATCAAAACTAGAAAAATAAGCATCATCTCAAGAACGGCTGAGTCTCCACACGATTTAACTGGGTGCATAGCCCAGGGCAACTTGAGGAGACGTAGAAAGCAGTGAAAGCTCCTGCAGGCCCGCTACTAAGGATCAACTATGATTTGATCCGTCAACTAAAACTTAAGGTTCATCGCTACAAAAAAAATCCATCCACTGTTCCTCTCCGCGGGTTACCATGGAAAACCCTGCCACTCCGCCACATACTCGAAATCTCACTGGCCTCCCAAGGAATTCCAGTTGACAGTATTTGGCAAACTTTACGACGGCGGTGGAGAGCCTGAGACCGAGTGAGAATTTCTTCCTTTTTCTATTCTCCCATTCCCTTTCCCTCTAGGAAATCAATCCATCCATCCAATCGTGAAAACCCCCAAGACTTGCTCTCTGGACACTAAACCCTTTTAGCGAGCCGTATCACATGTTGGTTACATGCAGGGAGAGACTGTATAATACAGAACTGGATTTCCACAAGTACCCTCCTCCCGTTCCCAATTAGAATAAAACCCCGGCCGCGGAATCATGACTTACATGGAACTTTATCCCCGTTGGTGACACCAATGTCCACTCGCTCATCCCTCGGCAACGTGATGTTTGCCTGCTTCACGAATTCCCGGATTTTATGTGGACACAGTTTGGGGTTGTAATGGAAGAGGACACGAGCCTTCGGCTCCCCGATCTCCACCGTTCGGTTCGTCCACAAGTTGGCAATGTTTTCATTCGATTTCACTACGAGGGCATACCTGCAGTTACCAAACCAAGGAAATTGGACTAATAAAGGTGTCACGTGTCACCCGCTTACGAAGCACGGGGATCCAACAAGTTAATTCACATTTTCCTGTGGCAGGAGCTAGTATACTGCTGCCCCAACCACTGCTACTATTATATGTATGCATAAACAAGTGTAGCGTGTGACGACTACCACACTTACGTCTGCTCCTCCAATTTGTTCCCACTGATCCTTTTGAGGTTCGTGAAGAAGTTGAGTGATAGGAGGGAATAGGTGTAGGCCACGACGAGGTAGTCATCAATTTCCTCGATCATGTCCAGATTCTCCGCCAGTGCAGTGCCCAAGTTGGACGTGTAGCCCCGGATCTGAATCTTCAATGACCCCTGGATACGTGTGCACCCTTTTAATTGGGTGGAGGCCTCCACGCTGTCCACCATCAGCCCCGGGCAGATCTTCTTGCAGTGCCCTGCTCATCCATCATCAATAACAACAAAAAGTAAATTATCAATTAGGAATGCATCACTACACATATATTCCCTCATTCAGCAGCAGCGGATGGACCACACCGCCGCCTTCTAACTGTCTCGCCCTAGAGCACTCTCGGATCACTCTCACTCTCCTATTATGTAGCCTTCGCTCCGCATAGTCACGGGAGAGAGCTTGAGAAAAAAAAATTTGTTTTACACGAGGAAAAAGTACAACTTGTTGACCACAAGGGATTCAACCAAGCCGATGCACAAACACACACACAATCATACATATCCAACAAAGGACCACCACACGCTCACACCCACAGAGAGAAAATTTCTCACAACCGGGCCAACACATTCATAATCATCATACTTATCATCAGTGTATATCTGTAAATACAAATTAACTAATTGAATATTGTTCTGACCTTCGCATTTCCGACAAATGGAAACTCCATGCTCCTCCAGCTCCTCGTAGCCCTTGGGGCACTCCAGCACACATTCCCGGTTCAGCCGCTTCCCGTGCAGGCTCTTCTTGGAGAACGGATCCGTCATATTTATCCGACCGCATTCCTCCTCCGTGACGCAACGGCGCTTCAAGTACTGTAGAAAGAGCAGAAAAAAACAACACGGTCGTTATCATCACGTCTTCCCAAACACACATACGAATACCATGATTTCATAACAGTAACCCAGGGCTGGATACATCTTTCAACCTCTCATATTGGCGCGTACATTTATGTCAATAATATAGCATTGCTCAAGTTTATACGTCCAATGGCCACCAACGTGCGAGCTCTCGCAACGGGTGTGAACTATCAAATGAACGGATGAATTGGAATGATAAATATGTGCATCCCGACTGCATTGTTAATGCTATTACTATTTACACATCTTTACAACAACAACAACAACAGCAACAAAATGCATAAGTTAGACCTTGTGCAGCCTGTAATTGAATGAAAAGGATTATCCCCTTCCTTCAAGGAGAAACACTGACTCGCATTAGTTAGTATTCGTGTTAATCATTTTGCTCCGGCTAGAACAGCATTCACCATAGAGACGCGAGAGAGATGATGGCTTAAAAAAATGCTTAATAATGAATACGAGAGCACAACCCCATCCATCCAACCATCCCACGGCCACATGCACCCACACTCAACATCATCATCCGCTCCACGATCACACCGCCGCAGTAGGCTCAGAGTTCACAAAGTATAGATTGCGCAAGAGGCCGACATTAACAACTTCCCAAAAGCGAAAACCTTATCGTGGCAACAGGGAGTTGAACAGGGAACTAAAAGTTCCCAAAACGAAAACCTTATCACAACAACAAGTGACTGAATGTTGAACAGGCAGCTAAAAGTCATACTATTTCAGTCTACAGTCGGAAACATGGGAAATATGTTCAGTTTAAATCAAATACAAAGACATAAACACATGCACACACAAACAATACACATATTCAAAACAAGGACAAGTCACAGTTTGGACGCATAAACCGACCATTTAATTTCCTATTTAATCATCATCATAACTTACATCTTTTCCATTTCCTTCCCCTCTTTACCTCTTTACAAATCTCTTCCTTATTCCCTATCCACCGTCAAGTATCACCATGAATCAATTTGGAGAGGATCTACATACACACACACACACACGCTCCTTTGAGGCATTAAGCACTCCTGTAGGATGCCTACGCACTACTACTGCTCCACCAACAGCAACTATACTACTTACGACAACGATAACCACCACCATCACGGGAAATTTGTGTTTAGTTTTAAACCCATTAAAATTTTACAACTTACAACCCTGTCACTATCTCTTCCCAAGTACACCAGTGGTAATAGTACAAGAAGTCGGCTTTTGTATCACTCTGGAGCATCTCTGTAGTACAAAACCCCCCTTTGGCTCTTTTTTGCACGTGTTCGTAAATTCACGTCAATACCCTTTACCCGCATCCGAACTCATTCTCTCCACCTCTCCAAGTCCCCCTTCCACTCCCCGCCGCACCAAGCAACTCCTCCCTCATTGGTACGCATAAAACGGAAGATATTAGTACAACTACCGCACCGCTAATGCTCTCAATATTATATATACATCCGCCCAACAAACTCAAGCACTACCACTTAACCACTAATATGTCATAGACATAGGGAAGGAAGGACGACGAGAGACTTCTTTGAACCAGTCCACACTGGATGATTTACGCTAATTTCTCTCACAGCTTCCCATTATAATATAAAGGGCAATAAAGTTTGAGCCGGGGCTCGTAATTTGCAAACACATACACACACACCCATACACCAGCACGCTAACTCACACCCTTGCACACACGCAGCCACGCACATACTAGCACACCGATGACCGACGCGGACGAAACTCATTGAAAATCAAACAAGGTCCCCCTGACCCCATTAATAATTCCATCACAGAGAAACACCGACAAACTTTTCCCGCCCTCCTCCACCACCACCGCCTCTTCCGCCATCGAGTCAAATTTATTCCCTTTTCTGTACTAACTACAATCCCCTCTCATTAACGCACTCCACTCCGCTCCCTCTTCCCACCCCCAACTTGATATCATCTTCCGAGCTAAATTTACAATGCATAAAGAACGACCACCAACGAATAAGGGGTAATTATGCAGGGGAAGATTGCGGCGGCGGGAAACTTCTCCAGTACGACGGAAATTTACACTAAGTATGCTGATGTATGGCGACGGCAATCCTGGGTCATTTCTCTGGACGTGTGCGCACCCCATTAAAATACAATAATAATCTTTACTTCACCGCAATACGCTCCTGCGACGTAGGAGCACCAGGATCTTTAGTACCACCAACCACACACTCGCATAAATTTCCTCTCTCTCTCCCTTTGTGGCACACACACACACACACACACATACAAACATACGATAGTATAATCAGTTTGTACACTGCAGGTTACCTAATAGCTCCATACTTCACTCACTCTCAGCCAGTCAGCATTAATATAGAGGTCGAGTTTAAGTACTATACATTAACTCCTGTGCAGCGGGGGGACGAGGACAGAGGAGAATTTTTCTCAATGAAAATCAGCGAATCATTCCAACCCTCTGCCACGTAATGGTATATGCACGTTTATTCACTCATTCACCCAGTCAGTCAGCCTTCCATCCATACCACAAGCAGGCGTGCATAGACGAAGAGGGAATAATTACAACAAGCCACTCATCCCCTCCTCCTGAACAAATACATACATCCACGCACAACACACACACACATATACATAGTACACGCTCCGTACAACAGAGGCAAAGCCAAGTAGTTCCTCCCTGTCACCCATTAGCTTAACAAAGAAAATTTATGACTTGAAGATGACTTCCTTCAACGGTCCACCAAGTGTGGATATTCCTTCAGCCGAGAAGAAAGAATCACATGGCACCACTTCTTCAAGAGTCTCATAAAGCTGTACATAGCAGTTCCTAATACACAAGTGTATGGCGCGGGTATGTACGTACACATGGCTCGCTTCTTGTACTACTGCACTACAGGAGTGAGAGCCAAAAGTCAAGTGAGAGAAGCTGGAGTCCATTTCCGCTCCTTCCACTCCTCCCGTCCTCAAAATTCCAACCCAACGTGATAATCAATCTGGAGTTTATTAACAGCGCGTAACCTAGAAAGACCAATGTGACGCTGCGACGTGGCCTACTATGTGGGGCTCACTGCGGGATACAATATTTAGGCTGTAACATTGGCATCATACCATCATCATCAGCACTTGTGAAAACAATTTTCCCAACCGTCAATAACATCGTCCACCTGCTGTCCCCTTGCTCACCTCCGCCCAGGCTTCGACGCTCCACGCGTCATAATCTACCTCTAACTTTACAATACAATACTCAGTACTCACACGCACTCAGTCACTAGCCCACGATCGAGGATTGAACACACGGTAACCGCGCAGTTGACATCGTAATCGTCCCAAGTTCAAACGCCCCTGACCGCAGCAGGTGAGAACTCTTCCCAGTGTTCCACACATCAGCACATACAAAAAGCAGGAGGTGGATGGTAAAAAATGTTGACCAAAGCAACAGTACTTTCCTCCCCTCCATCCTTCCCTTTACGACTTTACGGAGGGCATAATCAGGCATACACACACGCGTTCATTGATAAAAATTGCACACTCACCATTTTTAAAATGCACTGGTGTAGCCTGTACACAACTGTGCAGTGGGGTGCCCCGAAGCGCATATGGACCGCTTATACAGCACACACACACACACACCCACACAATACATGCAGTAACGTTCAGTCCTTGCGAAAATTATGATCATAGTGGGACTAATAATATTCTGCCATTAATGTCAAGAGTAATTTTTACTCCTTATTATTATAACACTACACTTGTACTACAACTACATGCTCCACCCAAATGGAAGTCAGAGCGCCGGGATGTATGGGAAGTGGAAACAAGGATTTTAACGACTAATAAAGCCGCTCCGAGAATGTTTACGTCCGGGACTGAAATCCCGGTCGGGATTTCATTCCCGCGTCGGATAAATTAATGCGATTCCCACTCCAAGTCAACGTCTACAATGTATACATCCTCTTTCCTATTTATTTATAAGCCCATTATACGCCCGCTTTTCTTTACGACCGTCACATAGATCCCGAATGAAGCGAGTCAGCTCCGCCGAGATTTCCCTCTCTTCTCCCTCCTCTCACTCACAGTCCGAGTGAGCATATACGGCGGCAATCCTTTACCCGCTCTCGGTCTTTCCCGCATTTCCAGCACGATGTTCACGAGAGGTGGAGGGGATGGGGAGGGAGGGGAATGCCGCCGTTGCCGTGGCTCTGTTGGCGTGCAGTAGCAGTAGCAGACAAATCATTGAGTAACCATACTATCTCACCCACAAAACTTTCCGCAAAATAATGAATTCCCCTCCATCTCTGTCCTACAGTTAGCTACGTGCTCAGACAAAGGGTAGGGGAGCAACACAACTGTTGCTATTCTTGAGAAGGAGTCCGCGCGCCTGCTGCAGTACTGCATAGTAGTATTGTGGTAAAGGACTACATACACTACAAGGATCTTCCATCCCACTGAACATTGCAAGGCGTTGTTGCTCTCCTTGTTGCAGTTGTTGCCATCTTTTCGTCGTTGCCACTAACGAGCACTACTTCTGCCACAGTTCCCGCTGCCACCACCTCTAAGAGACACTATTCTATGAGTCCCGTTCCAAAAATCATTTCATACCAAGTTAAATAACGCTATTCAGAAAGTTGCAAATAAGCCCAGGGAATTACCTTTCTTTATTTATGCTTTCTTCCTCCGCCCTCAGGCATCTTATTATGCGACGTGCGCTCCCACCATTCGGAGATGAATGATATTGCAAATAATAGTACTTTCAAAGCTACTATATAATATAATACTCAACTCCGGTGCAGGCATTCAACAAAGTAACATTTGTCTGCCACGCCACCTAAATTAATTCGAACTTGAGTCAATAATGAACCAATTTCCATCCTCTCTGTAAAGTCTGCTCCAGGACAGAGTATTGTGTAGGTCTATATGCATATGCTGCAATAATATACAGCTTATGGACCGTGATCAGCATCAGCATCGACCTTGTACTCCGCGGAATACGTACGCTTCATCAGGTTGAAGAGGAAAATAACTCTGTGCTGTTGGCTGGTTGACATGAGAAGTTCGGTGCTTCTTCTATGCAGGGGAAAATAATTCCATGTCCTTCATCAGAAAGTGGAACACGTGCAAACAAGTTATACGAATGGAAAAATGTCACAAAGGATTCCTTTTGAGCGAGCCCTACATAAAATCACGTCAAAGTTCCAAAGTGTACAACGTGTACATGTGCACCACTACACCGGGACCTTACACTTAACAAGCAGGCACATACGCTCATGTGCTCTTCCATGCCACATACCCATACACACAAGTCCATATGCTCATACAATTCATGCACACACATATTCTCATGTGTCCTTACATGTCGCCGCGTAGAGTGCATTCGCAAGTGTAGTAGTTGCCTTCATACGCCCATCATCATTAATTACTCCGATCAAACGGACCGGGTAATTGGCGGTCAATTGAGAGACTCACGCTAAGGCTTCCCAGTACACGGGCGGAACTCCACATAGAAACTACCTATTGCACCCACGTAGTTGTTGCCCTTCCTACTTCACACTTACCAAACACACACAGTGCGGTGACCTAACCAAATGGAAAAAAATTTGCTTACTGACGAGATGCACCGGAGCGAGACTGCGTAATGTTGACATTGACAATTAAAATTCACTTTTTCCTGTGGTGTGAAGCAGAGGGAAGAAAATGTCAAACAACCCTCAAAATTTATTTACGATAAATTCAACAGCCGCATTATGTGTTCTCGTAGACCAAATAACCACGAAGCCCGAAGGAACCACTTGCCAAAGCGCGTGACTCCTTCATATCTTAAACCTCGTCAGAAAATCTCTCCTCAAATGTTCACCATGCGCTGAGTGTGGTTAAGTCACTATTTCAATGTCTGAATGAGGGAAAAGTCTAGCGGGAATGAAAATGCTTCGAGGCACGGAATGAAACGTTTTGCAGCCTTTGCTTTCTCTACTATGTGCAACACAACCGCCCCATACCCATGGTTACGCATGATGCAAAAATGATGTGGCAGTGAAAGCCACTACCACTACTACTGCTGCCACGAGCGAATTTTCTTTCCAGTTCACTGGATCTGACTCAGGCAGTCAAGGCGCGGAAGACGAGCTATTACATATATTACATATATATATATATTAGGGTAGAAGGAAGGCCGCAAGGCGGAAAAAGTCATAATTCCACCGAAAATCCCCTAAATTATAACTCCGATGTGCCGTTACGGAAAAAAATAATGAACTCCTCGACCCATCCCTGTAGTATTCGCAGTGCTACTGCGACTCATGGGTGACAAAATGACTCTCGAACCAAGTATCCAATTCTCCCTTCTTCTTCTTCTCGGCATCCTCCCGCATAATCACCAACGCACTTCCCTCAGGCCCTCATACTTAAACTTACAAACTGAACAAGACACAAAAGTCACGCCATATAGAGATACTCTTACGGCACACAGTTTTTCGCTCCTCCTCATTCCTGACATTTAGTCACACAAAGTTCGGGCTAAAACCAAAATTACCGCCCTCCAGCCGGGCTCACATCCAATTTAACTTCCTCCCCGACAGTCAAACGCTCCAAGATTACACAAACACACACACACACACACACACACACACACACACACACATACATACATACATACATACATACATACATTTCAATTTCAAACTTCCAAAGTTTCCACTGATGCTTATCCCCAAATCTCCATTCTCCCCGTAAATTACTAAAAAAAAGTATAGAAAACTTGTTAAAGAATTCTAAGCATGAAACTCGATTCATGCTCAATGCAACACAAGTACGCAAGAGGAGGAGGAAGAGGGAACTGAACCGCAGATATTTCTGTCATATGCTCATCGTATCATTCTTCACATTTCCAGTCTCCTTCACCGACCCCGTCAACTGCTGCTCACTCACTGACTCACTTGGTCGCAATCCCACTGGTATCAACAACAACAACAATGATATTGGATGGAAAAACCAACTGTCAAAGACTTCAACGCTTTCGCATTTATTACAACATTAAGACATTCAAGTAGAGGAAAGGAAGGGATTGCGTAGAAGGGATTAGGGGAAAAAATTGGAATTTTTCAACTCATAATCTTCCCCCGAGATATACATGAAAGAGAAAAAAGGAAGAGGAAAACACGTCATGCAATAATTGCGTCCATAATTGGCTACCACCATGACAACTACAAATGACGACGACAACTCGAACGACAAGCACTGTAGCTATGGGCAAGAACGGAGAGAGAGAGAATGACTGGAAAACTTTACGCACTCGCTCATCTATCCACCACGAACGCTCTCCATCCCTTTCCTCATCTCCCCACAATAATAAAACTTTACAAAAACTCACTATATAACATTCTCGTTATTATTATTATTATTATCACTGTCATAACTCTTTCCCTTTCAGCAAGTTAACAAAAATAAGACAAGAGAAGGGGAAAAAACACATCAGCACCACGGCCAGAAACTACAGCACGTTCTTTACTTGGGAAATGGGTGGTGGAGGAAACCAAAACTCGTTTTCCCTCTCGTGGTCTCATAAAAGCAGGGAGAAAGGGAGCCGTCAGGATTGCTTCAGTAACAGCAGTGGGAACAATCATTACCATCGTGTCACCAGCAGCACGGACTAACAACACTACCCCACGGTTCCGATTCACAAATTTTTATTAGACCCTTACACAGACCACTTCACAATCTGAAAAACACTTGATTTTCCCGACCTTCTTCTTCCTAAAAATCCTCACTAAAAATGTAAAGCTCTTTTAATCGAGAAAATTTACTTACAATCCTACTCTTCCACTTCATTTTGTACCGTAAGTTTGCCAAAAGCTTTCCCATTGCTAATATTACAGTATAGCCTGCGTTGTCATCAATAATAGGCGAAAGGCTGTATTTACTGCGACGCCAATACTGCACCTATGTCCAATAAATCAACTTATGTTTTTTCAGTCAGCTGCCAGTACTTTTAATATTGCCCACTGTTCCTCACGCTCCTTTTCAAAGATAAGACCATACGGCAAGGTGCCCATTATGGCTATAAAAATTATTACATTACGCCACTGTATCAATTGATTCCTCATTTTACCTAATCGCCTCCATCAAATACTGAACTACAGTGTGTGTGTGTGTGTGTGCGTGCGCAAATCCCCAAGTCCTCCAGTACTAACATTCACTAAACAAACTCCATCATCATCTTCCCGCTCCCACATCATACTACTCCACCTCCACATTATGAATCCACAAAAAACTCCTCAGTTTCACAACTAACTGGAGAGGTAGGGCCAGCTCGTCCAAGCTCATCCTCCCTCCAAAGCCTGTAAAGGTCATAGGATATTGTATTTTCATGGAGATGAATATCATGGCGGCCACCCCTAGCTACTACTACTTCCACTTTTCCACGCCACTCTTCCCTCCTCCTCTTCCTCCCCACAACAACATTTGAATCCACATTAAAGAGTATTAACCCCAAGGCCGCGCGGACGTTTCAACTGGAAATGTGATAGTAGTGGCAGCGGCAGTGCAATGCAGTGGTGATGGTAGTGGTAAACGCTTCTTTTGCTCGTCCTCTATGGAAAAAAAACAACGACCACCAAACTCACCTCTTCCTCACTCACAACAACAACCACTAACATCAACATTACCGCTCCTCCTTCCCTATACTATACCACAGCAGAAGGGACAAAAGGGAAGGATTGAGCAGTAGTAGTAGTGGTGGTGAAAGACCATTAGGTTTTACGAGGTAAAATTACCAACTTGAAAATGTTACACATTATTCTCCTTCTTCTTCCACCAAATCCCCATCTCCTTCTCCGCCGCATCACATGAGAGTGGCCCACCATAAGCACACCCGCCGCTCTTCCTCATAATATCCTCCATAGGGAAGCACGGGATGAGGAGTGAATGATCATGAACTCTGGAAATGATTGACATTAACACTGACTGACTGTGAAAGAGGGACGCGGAGACAACCACCATTTCCGAACCGCATAATATGCTCCACATGCATCCCTGCTACACAAGGATGCCCATAAACAACTAGGAGAGCAACACAGCATTCATCCTCCTCCTTTACAGCCCGTATAGTTTCCCCCTAGTTTTCATAACTCGATCACGCAGATAATAGGGGAACGCATCAATAATACATACAAATTTTAGTACATATATGAACACATTTTGTACACAGCCGTGTCCACCCTTTTCTGCCTGTACCTCCTCTGACTCAGTCAGTGAGTCAGTCAGTCAGTCAGTTAGGCAGTCGGATAATCTC
>WJFA01001303.1:0-22493 GCA_009870155.1 Pseudobourletiella spinata | reverse complement strand
GGAGGTGTACATGTTGTAGAATGCTTGGAAATATAACATTTATTCATAATGATTTTATTGAAATTTTATCATCTATATATGCATCAGATCTTGTCACATGTTGTCAAACATATACTTCTGTAATAATTATAAAATTCGTGTACATTAAAGCATACTAATTTTATAATTACAAAATTAGTGTATGCACGTATACATTAACGCATACATATTTTATAATTTTTACGGAAGTACGCATATGTTTGACAACATATGACAAGTTCGTCTGATGACACAGCTGCGGATGCTTGTAATATGCAGCTCTATCGTATAGATCGTGAAAATAAGATCGTTAGATGAATTTGTGAATGCTTCAAAGTTGTGGGGAGCTCTAGGGCGCAGCATATTATCCATCACTTTTGGGAAGTGTGGCCGAGAGTGTTTTGAAAGTCGTCTGGAGAGTATCTAATAAATTCATCTGAATTGGATTAAGGGGGGGGGTTAGAAGAACAGATATATAACGACTTGCTCACTGCTTATAATACACATCCGCGTGGTCCTATCGTGGACGTATACAGTCAGCGATGACTGTGATAGTACAAACTCCTCCAAATGAACGATCAACAACAGAGCCGAACAATCATCATCATCATCATGAGACCTTCCAATGGCATTTAGCTTAGTTAAAATCAGATGTTGCCGTTGCGGTAGGTGTCGTCGTCAATTGGATTTTACATGCATATACACACTGAATATTAATCTAACATACATACGAGTCTTGCGTCTTGTACTTTCTTCTAAAGTTTCTATCTAAAACAGGTTTCCCCACTTTTGATCTTAAGAGTCACCATCATCCTAATCATCTAGCTCAGTCTTCGTCACGACCCATTCCAGGCAAGTCCACTAAACCAGTACTGCTCCTCTCCATACTTCCAACTGTAGCCGCCGTGTCAAATAGTTGTTTTACTGTGATACTATTAATAATTCCCATTCCCAGAGCAGAGCTAATAGACCGACGCTTGTATAGTGTCTTCCAACTGTCTTGTACAATCAGGAAATATATATATTTATACATTTAGTCTGTGAACTGACAAGAAACGGGCAAGTGATACGCGGAAAGAGTTTTTTGTCATTAATATTCTTCAAGAATGAGTCAATCGCGCCCATCAAATTTCTCCAATGGTTACCATCCCCACTGCACCTATCTCCAGGATGAGCTCTTACACCAGGGTGATTGGCTCCGTTTATCTAAAGTTAAATTCTTAGATCCCAAGGGAAAAGAGAGGTATAAAATCTGAGTAAATTAGAGGAAACACGTACGCTTTACAATCCCGCACTGGTCATTCCAAGTTACCTCGAGAATAAACTGCTATTTTTTTGCATAGATCCTGGGAGGCCGTTGCCCGAGTGAGTTCACCCAGGGGGTGTGACGCAGACTCTGTCGCATCTATTGCCATTTACCGCCGTCTTTTACATTACGATATCATTGTGCTAGTGCGACAGTACCGTCCCGCCATCAATGGCTACACTATTGAGTTCCCCGCAGGTCGGTGACATTTTCTTTTTGTCTGTTATAAGCTGGTGTTCTTCAATCTGCGGTGGTGTATCACAAAAATGTTGCATTCGAGTGAAAAGCTCGAACATTACATTACATGTACGTACGGCTGAAGTGGTGCAGTGTGGGTAAAATAATGCTCCAGAATTACATGTAGAGCCAAAGTCCTTGCAGTATGCATGTGAAATGCTCGTAAATTACCCCAAAAAATTACGTGTAACTTGTCCCACTCGTGAATATACTACATGTGGAACATTTAGAATATTGTTGGTCTTTCGCACACAGGCTTGCTAGAATCTGGGGAGTCCAGTGGGGAGGCCGCAGTTCGGGAACTGAAGGAAGAGACGGGATGGCATGGTGAAGTAACGCATATTAGCTCACGATTGGCAGTTGACCCTACGTGTTCTGCATCAACGGTGAAATTTGCCACGGTGAAGGTATACATGGTTGATTAAATTATTTTAACCTCACATACTGTATGCTTCTCTATAGTCATCGAGCGGACATTTGCGCCCCAACATGCGCTGGGGTACGTGTGTGAAACGGTAGGAATGGAAGCTGATCCTCACAGAGTATTATTTGCCAATTATGCCAACACGGAGAGCCACAAGTGCAAAGTTCTGTCCGCTTGACAAGGAAGATTGTCTCGCAATCTAAAAAGCTCATTTCGCTTATTCGCTCTCAGTAGCTCAGATTTATTAAACGTCTCATTGACGACTTATCATATAGGAGGAATGAGCCACATAGACAATAATCAGAATCAATAACCTTAATTCAGGTTATCACAACGGCGTATGCACACATTATGTACACATTTGCTCTACCTCCATAGTTTTTGTGTTGCACGCGCAAGAGCCACAGGCAGCCAGGCTGCTCCAAGTTTGCCACTTGGAGCTCGTGACTTGGTCACTGAATTCTCATATAATAATCCATATAATAATAATGAGTCAGAAGAATACGGAATGAATGAGTCCACGAAACTATGATGGCAGTTTTCGTAACTATTGTATTATTTTAAAAATTTTGTTAATTTCAGATTAATGGAGACTCGACTGAAAACCAGATCAACAAACCCCAACCGAGTGATGGAGAGTTTATCGATTTGATCATGATCCCTATCAGTGAGCTTCATGAGAGACTTACCAGTAAGTAGAACCGTATGTAGGCACTATTTATGTGAGCTTTTGGGCGACATCTGTAGGATCATATTATTAGTACGCTTGTCCGTTAGACGCGCTTATTGGAAAACGAAAGGTTCACATCTTCGTCGACGACCCTTCGATACTGTGTGGAAAGGTGGAACATGAGGTCAGGTTCACATGGATAGGGCCCAAGTCCTGTAGTATAGATTTCTACTGATAGTTTTGATGAGTTGTTGCGAAAGATTTTTATCTGTGGTGAATGTACTGTGTGAAACCCTCGTGTGAAAAAGTGCTCATTTTTTTAAAACTTTACATTACGAATCTATGCATAAACTTGTTCCTTATGGTTGAAAAAAATCCGAGGCATACGTCAGACGTGAGGCGACGGGGACTATCAGACTTGAGATAATTACGATACATTTTCGTCCACTTGAAGTCACTGAAATTAATTATTGTTTAATAGTTTGAGACAGTTTGAGGAAATGACAAGGTGGAAGTGTATCAATAGAATTTTAAAAAATACAAAAACTTGGCAATGTGAGTAATTTGAGTAGGTGTGTGTAATTGTGTCCTTTAGATTCAAGGTTTTCTGTTAGATCTAACTCTGAACAAGGCATAAATGCTGAATGATAACATCTGGAATGTGGTCTTGTATATAATCTTAGGATTAACCAAGGAGGGGCACGTGATCGACTCACGAGTAGAGGCCTTTGCTATCGGACTTTCCATGGGTCTGAAATTTGCCAGAGATGCAGAGATTGACGACGTCTCCAACAATCAGTCCAGCCTGCCCGTGGATGGGAGTGGCGTTCGCACTGGACAAGTCAAACAAGTCAAGTAATCTTGTCGTCCCCCCTATATAATAGAGAACCATTTCCATATCTTATATAGCAAGTATTCCCAGAGTTCACCTCTGGTCTGTGATCAAGTGACTCAAGAAGACGTTTGGAGAGAAGAATCACGTCTGGTTGTCTGGTCAGATCAGAAGACGTGGCCCAATAACTGTGGTAGAACAGGGAGGAAGCTTTTGTACATGTAATATATATAAATACATAAGGCGAATATATATACTCATAGATAGCTAAAAAAAAGTACACATGAGTAACATTCATTTTATTTTAATTTTAGCTACATGCACATACACTATATGTAGTTAAGCAGTGCTACTGGAAATGAAGGAGTTAATAGTACAGTTTTTTTATTCTTAACACCGACCGAAGGTCCTACAATTATGCAGTAGTGTGTGAGTCAATTACAACCGTACGATTTAGTCTGAGGACATAAGTCTTATCAATGTCTCGTATTTTTGAAATGAAAGTGTTATGGATTTCATGATGATATATGCAGGGTTCTGGATTTATTTGAATCGGCAACGCAGGTCGGAAGTTGAGCCTTCATATAAATCACAAAAGCCCATCAGCAAGTTCAAGAAAATACTTTGGTCGAGGGCCACAGAATTTTCTTTATGATTCTCTCAGCAAAAATTACTGTAATGCCAAGGTCTGAGGATTTACATAATCACCTGTACTTTCTTTATTGGAACAGCAGAGCCGTTGCTATTATATCCCTTGCGTTAATCTGTATTAGCTGATTCCACCGCAGCGGTCAGATCGGACTGAAAGTTTTCAAAGTTATGTTCCTCAATTAAAGGGAGATAGAGGTTCTACACCCTTGCCCAATTAACAAGGGAGATACATTCCTAATTAACGGAAATGAACTGACATATCTTGATAATATTACTTGGGGAAATTAAGATGTCGCAGAAGTTGTGACATTGTAAACTTGCTAGTCGTATACGGCTGTGACATTGTGACTTGCTAGTCTTGCGGCTGTGACTTTTATGCTCCCTTTCAAGAAAGCTGGCCCAATGCGTGGAGCTTATGTAATAATAGCATACCCTAATAGTCACCCATGTCATGCAATGTCAAGAAAAGCCTTGGAAAACTTTCGTATATGCTGCCATCGAAATGGGTTTCCGTTCCGAACCCGCGCAAGTAAAAACGCGCCATGCGACACATGCGATACAACTGTGACTGTAAGCTTTTCCACATTATGATAAAGTTAAAATTTATCCTGCAGTTAGAAGCCTGTTTAATGGATTCACCAAAGGTGGCTGTTGAGATTTGCATTTGTGTTAAGCTCCATTTTCCCATAGTTTTCACCCCCAGAATTGAACAACTGGAAAACGCAGCACGGTCTGCAGGGAACTAAGACCAGTGTATAACAATGAGACGACAGACGACACCGGCACGTGGTGAAGGTCTCATTGTCAACGTTCAGTGCGTAGCCAGCAAAGAACCCGAAATAACTCTAATTTCCATATGTTCATTTAATTGTCGGCCGTCGGTCAACTGTTCAAGTGATAATTTAGTTTGTACAACTTTCCACATAAATTCTCAAGCGACATAAATTTAAAACCGGGTAAGCAATCCATACACTGCATACACTTTTTTCACGCTAAATCCAAATACACATATGCTTCAACGACTCTGGAAACTACGAGCGAGAAGAACTCCTACGGACACACGATACTACAGGACAGACCACAGTTCTGATGCCTTTAAACTTGGTGTGTATTGTGTAGTGGTGTGGCGTGTGGTGTAGTGTAGTGAGCTCGCTGGGGCAAAGCGCACTATGGGGTACTCTGTGATTCCTCCTGAACCTGAATTTGGGTTACGTTATTTGAATCTAATCTGAATCCTTAATTTCGGAAAGTTTACACGTCATTTTCCATATGGATCCTAATATCCATCCTAACTCATATTTTGATTACTCGAGTATCACGTTCGATTACAGAAACGGCTATATATGACTAAATCCAATGACATTAAAAATGCTTAGTAATGGTAATGGTTAAATGGTTGTTCAACTCATTATTGTTATCTACTCAGAAGCTCCTCTCATCGTAAAGTGCAGTCCAACGCAGAATGGTCGTTTACTTGACTGAGTTGTGACGACTTCATTTTCATTAAAAAAAGAGAGAACACTCCAACAGTCGTATACCAGTAAGTGCCCTATCGTATCGCATATCACATCATTCTATCACATCCTAGAACTTCCATTACTTCAAATGAAACCACCAAACTAGGCAGCACACATATGCAATGAACAGTTCATTTATACGTCCAAACGTCAGAAACCAGCTCTATATGATGCGAGGGATAATCATGATGAAGATGAAGAGCAAGGCTTTGACGTCCAAGTATATGGACCTGCTACGAAGCACACCCCCTGCAAATAAGTTTACTTGAATCGCCTCCATCAAGGTCATTATGTGGTGAATAAGATGGAAAGAATGTAAGTTTTCCATTCCTAGTTCCTCCACGCGGATTCTAATACCCTAATATAAGAAATCTTCCGCGGCAGACACAGCAGGAAACCCACACTTTACTCTGTTCTACCGCGGCGCAGTTAGTAAACACGTTCGGCTCTGCAGCTATTTCGCACAGGATTTTGCTCAGCTTAATCAATAAATCAACCACTCCCCACTACTTGTTGTGAAACCCATGTTGTTGTAGCCAGGAACATGCAATAGTCACTGAGCAAAGTGTGTAGTAAACGCCTTGGAATTTGTATCATCTGTATGTAATGGTGATATTGTGATAAGAGTTACAGAACTTTTCTCACTCTCTCGTCATTGTCATCATCACGACCGCGTGGACGACGCGGAAACGACGCGAATCTCCTTGGCCTCTTCCCACTAACTCAAATGCTTATGCGGAAAACAAAAATTAAAAATTTCCTCCATTTTTAATCCACTCAGGGTCTTTTGAGACGTATAAAAACTGTCTTTCACCCCTCTACCTATGACTTTACTAAGAAACCCCGTCATTGCTCTGGCCAATCCACACGACACTCCGACCGAAATCGAAGCGATAAAATTCCCATTTCGCGGACGAGGAAAAAATGCTTTAATTGGTAATACAACTGATTATGTTCAAAAACAGATGCGATTAAAACTGTCCAACATGAATATGATAGGCAAAGATTTCCATCTCTATCAAGTTTAACGTATTTTTGAGATTTCCACGCGTCCAGTGGATCAAATATTAGTACGAGCCCCGAAACGGCCGAAACCCAGTCCATTCCACCACAGTACTTATTCAAATTGAATTTTTGACTTTCTAATAATCCAAAACATTTTCGACGATCTATTCCGCAATTAAAAGTGGAAAAATAACTGATACTGAAGTACTTACGAAACTCCCTATACTCATCCAAGGGTATAAAAGGGTTATACCCCTGATACTCATCAGTATAGAATGGGTTTATCACATGCTAAATTTCTCCTCCATATACAAAATCGAGGTAAACTCATACAGGTTTCAAAATAGCATAAACATGCCTTCATAAAAAATAGTACACAAATGCCATCACAAAGTGCCATTTTAGCTCTAAATTTCAAAGAAAATATGAACAAGTCCTTATTTATTTTCTCCCTTGTAGCCCCTTCAGCGGAAAATTGAATTACTCCTGCGCCGTCTAGTGGCAGCGGCAAGCTTCAAACACTACCAGTTGAAACCTCAATCCGCTCCGTAGTTACAGGTGGGCCCATAGATGTTAAACAGGTAGGCTGAAGGTGTTTTTTCACCTCTCTGCCGCTGCCAATTTCATGTGAACGGCGATCTTGCAGTAGTGCAGCGTAGTACGAGGCAACTCGAACCCGAACCCGAGTAATGCATAATGTTATAGCAGAGTAAAAGTAAACATTCAGTTGCTCCCTGTCGATGGAGGGGTTTGAACTCCTAGATAGACACAATATTCATGGTCGAGTCGTTTTTTCCAAGAGAAGGTGACTAATCTTCTTATCAAGTGTGCGAATAAAAGTTCGAATTACACCAAGCCAGCCACACGCTTCATTATTATATACTCTGACTGCGAATGGGAATTGTAACGGAGATCTTCCCATAGCACCACCACCTGTTCTCATTTCACCATACAGATATACATATATAAGATATATATATATATATATACACATTTTCTAAAGGATGGGGACTTGATCTTTTACAGGAAATATGATCCGTTGCCTCGTGCTATAGACTACTAGCATATGCAGAGACATACTTTGCACAGTGACACTTATTATTATTGCATGGTGGACGAGGAAGCCGACGAAATATATTTTACAATACAACTCTTCTACGACGGATGTACACGGGATGGCAAGTAGCACAACGTAGGGAAGGAATCATCGTCATCTCTCAAAGTCGGCAGAGCAGAACTCTGTTTCCTTTCCCATGACACGAAGGTGTGTGCATAGTAGCGTAGTATGTCTAATTTCTATTCGTTTTTTTATAAAGCTCAACCACGACCCAAAAGACTTCCTCAGCTGCTTCTCTCAATGCAGAGAAAGGCGTTGATGACGAAAACCCATAGTGAGAATGAGGCAGTGGAAAATTTAATTAGTGACAAAATGTAGAGCTTAACTTTATGTTCTATACGGGAAATCCTAGACATATTATGATTAAAACTCTCAGAGACGAGTTCCGCTGAACTAGCCATTCTGTTTTACTACTGACTCACTGCAGTCTCTCTGAGTGAACTCCGTATGCCTTTTGTTGAATTCCTGCCCATTCGTATGGTATTGCTTGACAGGTGGTATTGGAAGTGATCTATATGCCATCTATTTCGTCAATTTCAGCCCCGTTTTCTAGTTATTTTCCAAATCGAAACATTTCTGTGTGCGGAGTGTTTTATGCGGACTGACTCACACCGGCTGCAGGTGTAGTGGCGACGACGGTGTAACCACAAGAGACCCCAAGGCCTGTGAGGTGGTTGCTGTTGGAGCATTGCTTCAGTTGGTTTATTTGGCGGAATTCCTATATTGACTGGAATTTTCGACCCAGTTGGGTTCAACTGTTCCATTAGCCTGCCAGTCTTTTATACGGACACTGACTTCTGACGACGACAATGGGTAAGTTTATGCGGTAGAATAATTAATGCGTGATGTGTTTTGAACAGATCAGATGATGTGAGATCGTGGGATGACACGATTTGGGAATTATTGATTATATTTTTGGTAATAGACATGTATAATTTTTTCTTGTAGGTCGAACATGTCAAAATTGCATGACGAGGATGCCGTATGCCACTCTTGTGGCTACAATCATGTGTTTGGCGGGAATAGGGGTGTTCTGTGGGACCATGTACCGGGGTGTGGCTCTGACCAGGTTGATGCTGGATGAAGTTTTCCATTTCCGGGTAGAATGGCTGGAGCCACTTCAACTCGGACTTGTCATCACTGGGGCGTGTATGGGAGCCCTGGGTCTCATGATGCTCTTTGTCGGTTGTCTCACAACCGGCGAAACCCGGAGATCCGTGTACAAAGCGTGGAAGGCCCGCGTAGGCGGACGGGTGTCATGTGCAGTGGTGAGTGAATTAAGTGCAAAATGAGATGTCACTGTATAGAGATTACGCTAGTAGCATACGAGAACTGGTTAGTCCTGGATGCAAAAACCAATTCAATTTCTATTTTGTGGAAGATGAAGATGCCGCCGGCATTGTTGAGTAATAATAATAAAGTGTCGGGAAAATTCGAGTCTGATAAGATCAATAGTAGTTATAAGAAACAGTAATAATATTCTCGCCCAATCCGAATGTTGTGTACACAGACATTATTTTTGTAGCTCTAATCTAAACAATTCGACTTATTGTTTTTTTCACAGTTCATGGTCATCACGTACGTGTTGGAGCTGGCTTGGCTTGTTGTTTTCGCTCTGCTTATTTTGGTTACGGCAACATTTTCACTATTCTGGTCCCTCTGCTCCCACAAGCAGGCGCCTTATGAGCGGGACAATTGCATTGATTTTACGCAATTCTGTAAGTCCTTAATTTAGTATGCACATCAAAAATGGTTGTTTGGCGAGACTGATAATTAGTGCAATGAATGTGATTCCAATAGATTTTCTGTTCCCGGAGAATACGCACGTTGACAACATGAAAGTTTGTGAGCAAAATGAAATGAAATTATTCTGCAAGGACTATGTAGAACGAGCTGAAGTCATGTTCATTTTGGCCACCGTATCCTGCGCACTCGTTGTCATGAGTCTGGTGAGTTTAAATTAATTTTTTTTGCAAAAAATGAAAGTCAATTGTGGAAATGATTCTGAATGAACTGATTGGATCTGTATCTTGTCATTTAGATTCACTACATGATGTGCCTTTCGGCCAACTACGCTCACATCAAGGGACATGAGAAATTCCAAGATTTCCAAGAACTCCAATATTTTACCGGTGAATCCGAAATGACAGCATTGGCTGGAAAAGACAGATTCTAAGAAGATTCATTTCGTATGGCGCTGAATTCGGCTGGAGGAACCAAGGCGGAACCGGTAGACGCACAAGGGCCTCAGACTGAACCTTTACTTCCTCCACAATAATGATCTTCTGCGGGCACAAACGTCTGTGAATTTATTATTATTGTATTTAAAATGGTATTCTCTATACGATAAGGGTGCAGATATTACCAGTAGTGGGCAGGTAAAGTCCGTCCACCGTTCTGACATGTACGTCATTTTTTAAAGATTAATTTACGCACTTTACACACGGAGGAGGAGGCCGCTGGGCGACGAGCGGAAAACAAGCTGTTATACTAGCATGAGATCAAGTTATGTTGTGTCTCTTACATTTATTTAAGCTCCATGGCGTTCTTAGTAGGGAAACGCCGGAGGGAGATTCCTGTACACACAAGCTGAACGTACTACTCCAAATTGCCCGAGGGGTTCCAGAGTGTATTGTTTATAAAAATATTTTTGTCATTTACCGTCGTATGGAAGAAATTTATGTATGTATATATATAGCCAAAGCTTGGTGATTGATTTCGACTACTGGTGAGAGAAGACGAAATAAAAGCGTTCTATAAACTCTGTTTTCTAAAATTTTGCTCTCAATATGGGACAAGTGTGTTATTGGGCGTATAAAACTGGTTGCTGATATATTGGCGATTAAAGTTCTACTACATGTTGAGAATTAACGAGTGGCCTCTTTGAAACCATTTTTTGTAAAAAATATTTAGTACAAAACAATCACCAAACAAATATAATAACTAATAATAATTACGCTCGTCAAACGTAAAGTACTGCGCCCCGTCATCTGCAGTCCATTAGAGATTTGACAATCTGAGGCATTTGTGAAAGTTTGGCCCTCGTTTCCGATGGTATTGTATCATTCTGTTTGTAGTGAAACGACTGCCCGTTCCCATTGAAGTAAATGAGATTGGAAGTAGCGGAGTTGAAGAGAAGGCGACTGCCGTCGTCGTATTGAACCTGGATATCCCCACTACTCAACTGAGCAGCTCTACCAATTCCAGGCACAACAGTTTCTTTCAACACCTTCCTTGATCTCCCACTTGATGATCCTGCCCTCGTGCTAGCCACCGAAGTTTCATAACCGCCAATCTGAAATCCAATTCAATTAATTGAATAAATGCAACAAAATTAAAATCGAATTTTAAACATTTGAATAAAGGCATTCGTGCCGAAGAAACTCACAGTAGGGACGTTAACTGCACTTCGTGGTGAAGTGTTCTCCTTGTTACTATCTATTCCCTGGGCATTTTTCAAAGTACATCCATGGGGACGTCGACCAACAATGACAGGGAAGCAAGTTTCTTCGATTTTATCCCCAAGACTGCTCAGGGTCTGTTCCAGTGTCTCACAATGCTTCAGACATTTCCGAAAGTGCTCCAACATCAGTTGAGCCGTTGGTGAGAGCCTTGGAGATTCTGATAGGTGAAATGTAGTCGTGCAGCCTGATGGCTCTTGCAATCTCATCTCAGTACCGGATTTGGTTATTTTACCACCTACAGCACGTAGGAAAATATTATTAACTAATTCAATTAATAAAATAATGCCTACCTAATTATGTAATCTTCAATCATCATTGATGATGACATTCTAGGAAAGTTTCCATATCGAGAACGCATACCTTCATAGAAACAAGCTTCGAAATCGGGATCGGGAAGGTTTTCCATGTAAAAGCACTTGGCACTCGAGCTGTAAAAGGTGACTTTGGGCGTTTTACTCTTAACGAGATCTACGAATTTAGAGGCATACGAATACTTTTTCCAGTACTTTTCAGGGATATTTTCATAGTTGTAAATTGCATCTGCTCCTTGTTCCGGAAGAGGTGGAGGTATTGTACCTATTGCAACTCCTTTTCCTTTAGTGGGCTGGTACAATATTATCTGAAAAAAAAATTGTGGCACATTAATTTTAGCTGAAATTTTTGGTTTCACAAAATAAGACTAAATGACGTACCCGCATCCCATCCGGTGATATCCTTAAAACTTCCCACACCTTCTCCACTCCGTCTTTCACTTTCAAGAATTCTAAACAAACTTCTCCGTTTTCCAAGATGTTCACGATTACATTTTTAGTCTTCTGTCGGACTGGTCGGAGGCGTTTGGAGCTAATTGGAGGTACGGGAATAGTTTTCTTTGGGAGCACAAGAGGTTCTGTTACTCTTGGTTTCAAGTTGAGTCCAGCCATGTGTTGCTGTTGATCACTGACAACCCCGCTGCCGATGTGGCTGTGTTGGTTAAGACTGGGGGCAACATTGGAGTGATGGGAATGATGAGAGATACCGTTGGTCACACAATCAGACGATGACGGCATTCCAAGCCCACTACGAAAGTTTGAATATCCCTGGTTATTTGAGGCTAGACATGGACATGAATCTTGATGGGTACACTGATCACATATCTTCCATGTGTGGCTACAACTGTATCCGCTTGCTGGGGCACTGACTGAAGGGCCAGAACTCCAGGGGTATGAAGTTGAGGCCATACCACTGTCACATGATACCCACTGTTTCGCTCTTAAAACTTCCATCATGCCCGATGTCATTTGTCTATTCTTCCTCACAAAAGGATGTTCCAAAATGGCCTGTAATTTAATCCTCTCCTTCGGATTTTTCCGCAGTAGTAAGCTAATCAGATCTTTGGCTTCCACCGAGAGATAAGGTGGATACTTCACGTCGGCCATGACAACTCTTGTAAGTGTTGACTTGACTCCGTCTTCGGTGTCGAATGGAGCCCGGCCAACAAGTACTGTGTAGAGCATCACCCCGAGGCCCCACACATCAGTTTCAAGCCCATGAGATGCTCTGGTAGCAACTTCGGGAGATATGTAATTCGGAGTTCCGCACATTGTCAAATGCTTTTCATCAGGGCGCATGAGTTGTGTGGCCAGACCAAAATCAGCTATTTTCTAGAATTAAAAAACATTTTGAAGCCACTTGATTACTCCTTATACACTGATAATATTATAAAACTCTAAAAGTATAATGCCGAAAAATCCTCTAAAAAACTCACAACATTCATTTCCTTCGTAAGTAGCAAATTTGCCAGGGAAATATCACGATGAACAATCTGATGTGAATGAAGATATAGTAAACCCTCCACTACTTGCCTCAAAATACTGCAAGCTACAAAAAAATATTGTTAGCACATCAAAACAACAACCTTTGATCTTCAAATAAATCTACACTCTTATTTTAGCGGTCATCCGTCATATACCTTCAACCTCTGAGAGAACAGACTTGGTCGTCTTAATGAATCTCTGAAGTTCTCCATTGTGACAGAGTTCGAGCACAAGGTACACATAATTTTCGTCTTCGAAAAAAGTGTACAATTCAAGAATCGACGGATGTTTTAATCTTGAGTGGATTGAAACTTCTTGCTTCACTCGTGCAACCATCCCAGCTGCCTTCATTAAATTCTTGTCAATCTAAAATCCACAAAATGTTCCATCAGCATTTCTCTAAAATGCCTCTAATTTACTACCTTCGCACGCATGAAATGCACCCTTACCATCTTGATTGCAACTTCCAGACCCGTTCTTGTACATCTCGCTCGGTACACCACCGCAAATCCCCCTTTACCCAGTAGATCGAGAACCTCATATTCCTAAACATTACCAGAAATATCCAAAGGATTGAAATGGTTGAAATTGACAGATACTATCCTAGGCTACTTGCTTAGCTTCAATACCTTCCGGATTCTCCCATGAAATGCAAAGCGTAAATCAATATTAGGTTTAATGCTCGTCAGTATCAACGATAGAGCACATGAGGCAGGAATGCTAAATGAACTTAATTTAAAAACTCAAATGCTTACAAAGCCCTTGAGAGCCTATTTAAAACTTACGTTTATTGAGTTTCCAAAGTTCCCCATAATAATGTTGTACACACACATACACACACTGCCCGATAAGCGACCGTTTACTTTTGAATTTGATTTTTCAGTCACACTGCTGGCCTACAGCCAATGCGAGAGAGAACAACAAGAAAAAACAACACTGGAAATTGGGGTCTCATCACAGCTATGCAACAGCAGTGGCAGGTATAAGCATGGGATGCACCTGCTTTCCCGCCTAACTCATCCAAGCCTTCTGATTGGTCATCAAAAGCTAAGTAGGCTTGGCGACGCGCGACGTCTCAATTGAAAGCTGAGAAGTTATTGCATGAGACTGAACGACAAACGTGCTCTTTTCACTGCGAAAGCCTATTTCGGAAAAGTTGATTTTGTAAAGGAAAAATTAAAAGTCCGGAATCTCATTTCTTAATTATTGTTTAAGCAAGTGAATTACCCTAATTTTAATATTGCTACTGAATATTCCCAAGTTTAATTCTGAACGGAAAAATGCTGAAGCTCCGGGATTCAGCTAGACAGTGCCGATCATTAAAGAACGTTTTACAAGTAATAACTCGAAAATCTAGTGGTTTTAGTAGCTCTGGATCAAGTGGAGACAGCAGAGGACACGGTTCTAAAATACCAAAGTCTTCCGCATCCACGGCCACACATCCCGTCGAGTCAGAAAGTGTCAATCCGTCAACATTACCCCTGAATCAGCGGTCTCGTGGAAGGCAGGTACCATTAGATGTCCCGTTTCCGGGTGTATCCTCGGCGGATTACTCCCAAGTGGAAAGTAGTTCTTATAACACTCAAATCACAACGTTAGAAAATGGAATAAGAGTGGCAACACAGCCGAGATATGGGAAATTTTGTACTGTCGGTGTTACCGTCGGAGCTGGTTCTCGCTACGAGGCCAACTTCCCCGTGGGGATCTCACACATTATAGAGAAATTAGGCTTCATGGTAAGTATTGCTGGTGATATTTTTGAAGTCGTGTTTTTTTTTTGAAAGAGGTGGAAGGAACGAGAAATATATTTGTCTAATGTTTGTTAATTTTTTTCAGACATCCCTCAAATTTCCTGACCGAGAATCAATTTTCAACGAATTAGAGCGTAACAGCGCAATCTGTGATTGTCAGACCTCTCGGTGAGTTGTGTATTGTGAGGGAATGCAAGTTTATCTTCACAGTTGGTTGCGGAAAGATTTGATGTATGCTAACCATTAATTTGTAGGGATGCAACCCTGTACGCCATATCTTCCGAAGTTCGGGGTGTGGAAAGCATGATGAGACTCTTGGGGAGTGTTGTATTTGAGCCAAAGATAAGCGAAGAGGAGTTTCAAGCGGCGAAGATGGCGGCTTCGTTTGAAGTGGAGGATATGAAAATGAAACCGGAGCAGGAAGGGGTACTGTTGGAAATGATACATGCAGCGGCTTGGAAGGACAACACACTGGGTTTTCCGCGCCACTGTCCTCCGGAGAACCTAGAAAAGATCACTCGAGATCATTTACTTCACTTTATGCGACTTCATTACGCACCAGAACGGATTGTTGTGTCCGGGGTAGGAGTTGACCATCAGGAACTTATTGATGTGACTAAGGAACATTTTACTGACGCCAAAGCTACGTGGAAAGTGGAAGAGGTTCGGATCAATACTCCCACAAAAGCAGATTCATCGGCTGCGCGTTACGTTGGGGGCATGCTAAAGGTTCAGCATTGACCATTACAGAATGAAATATATAATTCACAGCCCATTGAACATCATTCCTAAAAGTTGTGTGATGTTTGTGTATCTAGGAGGAGAGAGACTTTGGAACTTTCAATGCCGGACCCTTACCAGTTCCTGATCTTGCACATATAGCCATTGGGTTTGAGTCGATACCTCACCAGGATCCTGATTTTATCGCCTCATGTGTTTTGAATTTACTTATGGGAGGCGGTGGCTCCTTCAGTGCTGGAGGTCCAGGAAAGGGAATGTATTCCAGGCTGTACACAAACGTTTTGAATCAGTAAGAGATTAAATATATGATATAATTAGAGAAAGTGAATGATTTACGGACCAGATAAACTTCCATTATTAATTTTTATTAGGTACCATTGGATTTACAATGCGACAGCGTATCATAACTCCTATAACGATTCCGGACTTTTCAGTATTTATGCCAGTAGCCCACCGCATCTACTAAGAAACCTAACGGCTGTTCTCGTCAAGGAGCTCAATGGTATGAAAGGTCCTATCCGAAAGGAAGAATTTCAGGTAATGGAAATTCTATCATTTTGTTCGCTGTAAACTTATAGTTGGAGGAATAATATTGATTTTTATTCTTCACTCAGCGAGCAAAAGTTCAGCTGAAGTCAATGCTCCTCATGAACTTGGAATCGCGACCCGTGATATTTGAAGATATTGGACGTCAGATCTTGGCTAATGGCTTTTACAGAACTCCGGCGGAATACATTGATCTAATAGGTAAATTTATGTGCAGCATTGCCGTTTAGTTTGGGACCTTAACCTCTTCTGTCATCACTGAACTTTTTGAAATTCATAACGTTCTACAAGATCGCAGCAGCTGAGCTCATGACAGTGTGAAGAATTTATAGGATTCTTCTCCATTATGTTTTATCGTGTCTTTGTTGCTTCTTGCAGATAAAGTCAGAGAGGAGGACGTTGAAAGAGTTGCGCATAGGATTTTAGCAAGCCAACCTAGTTTTGCTGCTCTTGGGAACCTTGCAGACTTACCTACTATGGACGAATTTATTGCAGAAATGAGTCATTCATCCATCAAGACGGGAGGAAGCGGGCGTTTCAATTTTTTCCAAGGATAGACTAGTTTTCAGTGTGGAATGGTGCTGCGCTCTACGTTATTTCAGTCCATGCGCAATAAAATATCTGAAATTCATAGTATGTGGACCCTCTGGTTTTTCTTGGATTTGTTTCAAACAAATAATAATGTTGAATTTTACGCTCTTATCTGATCGATCGTCGTTGTAATTTGCTATTGTTAGGATGCTCTTGATTGACGAGTGATCCCCGTAAGGTGCAGCTTGAAGAAGATTAATATACTGTGTTCCAACGCTTCACAAAAGGAGTCGCGAGTCGCAAAGTCAAGATTCGTTTCCAGTGATACCGGTTTTTGGTCCGCATTCACACACTAATCAGTGCAATGCGGTGCTGATTACCATGAGATGATCTGGATGAGTGTTGAACTCATCTCGTTTATTTTGACCTGCTGTGTGCCCGTGAAAGACCTTTGTACAACGGCCTACAGAAATCTCATTACAGAGATAGGGGTTCATCTTACGTCCAGATTGTTTTAAATTTTGTATAGTAAATCGTAACCATTAACAATGAACTCGTTGACTGAGCATTGAGTGTGAAAAATGCAACTAGTGTTTACACCAATATTTCGTACAGAGTTTTCTCAAAATCAAAACGTTATACATGAAGCCCTCGGAGGACTCATGTTCGTCGTTTAACATTCTTCACTGTGCTTGAAAGATTGCAATGCACACCAGCAAGAGGGTTTTGTGATGAAAACTGAACATGGTTCATAAAACCCACATCAAAAGTCAGTAAAGTAATCACAGTCATACGCCGTACCAAACTTTATTGAGTGAGAAGTTGAAACACTTTAGAAGCACATGCAACCACACATGCTGACTGTGCGAGGGCACACCCATGCATATGTTGGTGGTACTTTTGCTTGGAAAACTATGGGCTGAGTCGGAGGATTGCAGGACATTTCTGAGGTAATAGTAATGGGGCATGATGCTGATCGGTGCGGCTGACTGCAGAATGGTGGTGGTGGTGTACAGCAAGAAGGCGGGCAGCATGGGAATGGACAGCAAGAAGGTGGGTAGCAAGGCATCGGGCAGCCGTATGGTAAGCAACAGGGAGATGGACAACACGAAGGTTGTGGACAGCATGGCATTTGGCACAACGGAGGGCAGCCAGGTGTGCAACAGTTCGGCTATAGAAAGGGGGAAAAAATTCGTAACCTTTCAGCCTTTCCAATGGTATGCACGTTACACTAACTCACCAATGGAAAGCAGGAGGACATGCTTCAACGTTGCGTGGCACTCAATAATTTGGAATGTTAATTTTAATCCAGTTTTTTATGACTTTCACCGATACGTCCAAAAAATAAGATTTTGAAAATCTTCTGTCGTTATTATTATTGTTTTAGCTTCAGCCTGCACCTTTAGGATTTTATTATTACTAATTATTTATTGCTTACGTATTTATGAGTCGGTTCCGGCCCATGCCTCGTCACACAGGCACTAGCAGCAGCGTAGTAGTGGCAGTGGCCTCGTTCGCTACAGCTTCCGCATACCATTCTGCTAATTCCTCATTGTAAAATAAAACGTTTATTTTCTCTGTTTTCATCCCCGGAGACTGATTGCTTTCGCCTGGACAACATTTGTCACTTTAGGTGACGCAATAACGCATATACTACCAATGCCACCAATTGTCACGACTGCACTATTGAATTGCCGCTAGGTTCACCGCCCAGGTTCACTGGCTGTGAAGCAGCTGGCGTACCGTTCCATTGCATAGCATCCCAGGAATGCCGGTATTTCTTGGTGTTTTCCTGGTATTTTCCTTCTATTTTGTCAGTATTTTCGTGGAATTCTTAGGTACTTTGCGGGCATTTTTTGGTATTTTCCTGCCATATTTTGGTATTTGCTATTTTGTGAGTATTTTCGTGGTATTCTTAGTATTTTTTTGGGGCTTTTTGCTCGGGACCTTGTGATCCCAAGAGTCAGCAACTCTTATGGCTGTAGCCGCCTCATCCAATGCGCCGGGAAATCTTGAGGTTGATGCGAAAAAGTGAGGGTAAAATATATACAAATGTATTGCACATTGCACACAGAAAAGGCAGTGTGAATGGAATACGAAAATTTCCTGTCTTAATGCAAATGTGCGGAAACCAGATTAGTTTTGGTGCCCCAGTGATCTGTCCTACTCCCCGTCTCCTCCTGGTTCACACGGCCCGTGCAAATTTGCCGAGACGAAGTCAAGTCGAAGCCATATATATATAGTGTGGTGCAGCAAGATGAAAAGATCCAACTGTTGCGTACCGCCGCCGTATTAGGAGACGGCGGTGCCGAGAATCTATATATTGTAAAAAAAAAACCTTTCTCAACTCCCGGGAGAAGGAGGGATGAGGCGGATTTGGGGTCCGTACAATAATTCACATGTGCCTACTTTGGGCAATTCAGTGGAAATTTCCCGTCCTGATTTCGCATGCGGATTCCGTCCTTCATTCTTTCCCTCTATTGTTTTCTATACTCAACTCGGAGTGAGTTAAGTCCATCATAGGGCACATACAAAAGGGAACAGACCAAACTCATACAGTATTGAAGGTCAGGAGAGGCCGGATCTGACTACCTAATGTCAAAGTTGGATGTGCAAGGACTCTATAAGTTTTTCTCGTCCCCAGTGACCAACCTGCTTCCCAATTTCATCGGAAGTTCAGTGAATATACATATATATGAACCCGCGGTAAGTTCGGAGTGTGCAGGAATCCGCATTTACTTTTTCCATTCCCCCCTTTTCCGCACTACTGCACTGTACTGGAAACAAGATATTTCTAACTAAAAGCATTGCATTGGTCATCTTCTCTCGGTGTACTCCTGCAAAACTTGTGAAACAAATATGAGAAAAATTATTTGTTTGACATGAATGATCATGTCGGAGAGATAGAGAGAAAGAGAACACGTCCGCCTTCCGCCATGCCGCCAATCTCTCACAAAGCCCATATAAACTGTCATCATAATTCAGATTAAACTTTATATAATACCATCATGTGCCACCTCCATATAAACTTTCCAGAGTTAAACTGTATACAACTAGAACGAGGCTACATGCTCGGTCGGTATATAAACCAATAATAAGAGGAGGAGGTTCAGCCTATGGTATTTTATTATATAACTGACACGACGAAATGCGAGTACTAAAAACTCTATTCAATGGATGAGTGCTGTGGTGGCAGAGCATATAATAATAAACGGTGAGTTGTCATCAAAAAAGCCTTCAACATAAACTTCTTGAGTCCAAGGTTCATATCTGTTGCCATGTTACATATATATATACATTAGAATGAGACACCCTCTCCACATAATAAAGAACAAAAGTAAATGGCTTTTCTGCATCCATTTTTGCCACCACTACAGCCACACTCTCACATTCCCACCACCACCACCATCATCCTTTCTTCCCACCAGCCCAGTCAAGTCAGCAAGGTGTTCACGAACAAAAACCCCTGTCACATTAGAAAAATGAAAAGAAAACATTTAGAAAAAAAATCCTATATATTTTAACTCCCTCCTCCTGACTGAGCCAACAGCCAACTCCCTTAAGTTGCCCGTATCCACGTCCAAGTCGTCGAGTCAGACAAAAGTGAAGGAATCCGAATTTTTTCAACTCACACACACACACACACAGACACACACATGATAAGGGGGAATAAATGGACAAGAACCTGTTGATTTACTTTGGATAAGTATATACGTATAACTTATTAACAAATGGCAGTCAGTCCACTACTGATCACGTTCTATTGTTGGCAAAAGTCGTTATCGTTAGTAGTAGTGCAACAAGAACTGGATTGAGCAGGCCCGCTTTATCCCGATCCCTTCCATTCCATTCCAACTCAATCGCCATAAATTATCCTCGTCGTCATCCCGCCTCTGCTTGAATCCACTGATTTTTTCCGCCATTTTCCCCTTCATGGTCATAGATAGTGACATCCTGAACGTGCTAGGGGTAGAGTATAGCCATAGAGAAGTACTGGGTAGTAATCTGGGACCTGTCACCTGTGAGGGACAAACCATTAACGAAGCCTCCACGCTAAAGTATATAATTTACCCTCGTGTACTCTGGAGCCGGTTGTGTTGTGAACTATGCTGAAATATCTTAAGAAAATCCACTTGATTTCCACTTGAAATTTTAAATTAAGAGATTAAATACATGGATGATTCCGCAAGTGTGTGAGTGTGTGTGTGTGTGTGGAAGTGGTGGACAAAATGAAGGTGAGGCACTTGCCACTCGCCAATCACTTTTTTCACCATCCCGTACAAAAATTGTATTCTTTTACCGCAGATGCTGAACATGTCCATTTTGTATACTGTATTTGTCGGAGATCGGAGAGTGAGCGAGGCTCTTTCGGAAAGCAGAACATTATTATTTGGCTACATAATCATGATCATACAGTCGCTACTCTCTCTCTCTGGTCCCTGAGAGTTGACACTGAGCTTCTTGAGAGTTGAATGAGAAGCGGAAAAAGAGCATAGAGCATCGTATCTGTGCGAAGGATCGTATTCCTCTTAATCAATTTCATTTTAGACCTGTTTTTGCAACACACACGTGACACTGCACTGCCTCTGTACATACACTATCACCATCTTCTATATATTAGTGTGTGTGGCTCAAGATACGGCAGATTACGTTACATATACCTACTCCCCTTACATCACACATTCATTCACCTCTCTCGGCATCGGCATCATCTTCTACGCTCTGTGTGTAGTATGCAGTAGTTAAAGATGCTGAGAGAGGATAAAGGACGCGATTATGCTCTCCCCCATTTCCCCATGTATTTTCATCCCATCGTCCTCTTCCTCATGGCGAATATTATGGGTTGACTATATGCCGTCACCACCGTGCCATGCCATGCCAAGCGAGAAACATCTTTGAGATCCTCACACAGCCAGTAGTATCGTCATCAGTAGTCAGTAGTGTAGTAAATGTTAGCGTATTGCGTGTGTTTCCATGCCTGCTTCTACCACACAAACTGTAGCCACGCTTACTCCAACGACGACGACGACGACGACGGTCGTCTCAAAAAGTGCATTTAGTAGAAGCTCCTTGCTGCTAGCTACCACCATGCTGATCTATGTGTGTGTGTGTGTGTGTGGGGATGAGACGCATGTATGCACACACATAGCATAGTAGTGGTGGATGCAAACAGAGAATTTTCTACTGTAAGCAACCAATGAGTCAATGAGTAATGTTCGGACGGGCATCTGGCTCTGGCTTCTCCTCTCTGTCTTCTGCCTTTTCCATGTACGTGTGGCCGTAGCCGCATCCGTTCTGACACGAGAAAAAGGGAGAAATTCCATGAGGCTTCATCGAATTATAATGGTTCGTGTGTGCATGCTCTTAGGTGCAGAGGGTATCATATATGGTGGGACCGGAGGAGGTCCAGGATGTCCGTGTGTTTGGATGCATGTTGCCTGTGTGTACGGTGTCTCTGTATGGGCGAGTGTGTGTACGCATATGCCTGTGCGTGTGGTTGTGTATGTGTGTGCGTCTGCATACACGACTATATGTACGACCCTGGACGGAGTGAGTGTGGAAGAATTAAGCTGGAGGGTTTAAATGGAACTTTAAATGGAAGGGAGAGAAACCATAGGCTGAATGCCTCCCTCTCCTCCCATCTTTTGGGTGAACAGTTAGGCTCTGCATCGGAGTTTCTCTCACATGTGTGTGTGTGTGTGTGTGTGTGTGTATACATGTATGTAACTACCACGGAGGGTCCTGGCTGTACCTCACTCCTTGACTCTCAGTAGAGCTTTCAGTATGAACCATGAGTGAGCCCTGGGAAGAGGTGATGTTGGTGGATCTCGGACGGCAATGGTTATTATGAGCGTCCGCCGCCGTAGTCACCGTAGTCCTGCTCTTC
>WJFA01001302.1:0-22514 GCA_009870155.1 Pseudobourletiella spinata | reverse complement strand
GGTACCAAACAAAATCCCAAAGCCTCAGCTTCCGATTGGTGGTAAAGGCATCGATCTACGTTGAGGAATTCGGGTTGTAGTGCTAAAACAAATGTGATATATAGCCGTGGGACACCCTGTATGTACGAAATACAGAAATCAAGTTCAAGCTTACTTGCAGGATCAGACAGTGTCAACGACTTGGTTGTATCCAATTTGACGCTTGCCATGGTAAAACCGCCGGCGGTGAATATCAGAGGCATAACTAACATAAAAAACATAGATTGTGGGGATCTTATTAGACGGCGTACCCGCAACAAAATCAACGCCCACAATGTAGTTATCCAGTTTGGGTTTAATATTCCAGTTTCCTTTATCATATCTACTTCTTCTGTCTCGGCCTCGAGCCTTGAGACTTTGTCTTCAACGTCAAGTCCACTAGATATCTTGAGAAAGACATCTTCCAGAGTCGTCATGGACACTCCAAAGCTCTGAATGGAATCACCATCAGTGATCTCATCCTCAAGTTCCGAAAATAGGGCAGCAAACTTCGATGCTTCGGAGTGCGGTAGTGAGTACTTGACCTCTTGTGCCACTAGCTTCCGCGTTGCTACAGATTCAGGGACCCATTTCTCCACAATGTCATCACAAGTAGCTGTACTTGTCGCTTGACTGCTCAGTTCCACTCTGAATGAGACAAATAAATTGATGATGAGATGAATATCAAACATATTTTGTATACACTGTTAGAAAAATGTAATTCAATAAGAGAAAAATGCTCACGTTAATAGGTAGCCGACACCAAACTTGTTTTTTAGAAACAGTGAGGAG
The DNA here is from genome assembly GCA_009870155.1 of Pseudobourletiella spinata. NCBI lineage: Eukaryota > Metazoa > Arthropoda > Collembola > Symphypleona > Bourletiellidae > Pseudobourletiella > Pseudobourletiella spinata. The sequence goes on along the minus strand of WJFA01001302.1, from coordinate 21,704 downwards.
CCGACGCAGCGGAGAACCCCATCGTGAACTATAGCCTTCCGATCGGCAAGAACATCAGCTTCGTCCATGAAATGTGTTGTGAGCAAAATTACCTTAAAAAAATCAGAATGCGTGCTCACAATGAAAAAGCATTTCTTATTTGATTGGTAGAAACCGACGTATCCCACAGAACCACCAAAATCAAGAGATGAAACTACTATTAGCACCAGAGTAGTTTAAAAGTTCAAAACTCCAAATTATAACAGCTAAATACATACCTTTCCCTCCTTCTTCTGCTGCAGTAGGGTCCAAAGACTTCGCCTTGACACAGGATCGAGTCCAGCTGATGGTTCGTCCAACAACACAACCTGTAAAAGAAATTTTTAAGTTGTAATAACAAAGTGACGCAAGAAAATAGAAAATTTGATAAAAACAAACCGTAGGATCTCCAATCAGAGCAATCCCAACAGATAGCTTCCGTCTTTGCCCACCGCTTAGCTTTTCTACGCTGAGGTTGCGGCTGTCATACAGTTTTAGTTCGTGGAGGATCTTAGTAGTTTCAGATGTTAATTCATCTTTATTCATTCCCTGTTATAAAAAAATTCACTTCAATTTACAACAGATGTTAACCTTAACTGTTCTACTACTTAATATCCACTCACCCGAAGTTTCCCGTAAAAAATCAGATGTTCTTCTGCAGTCAGAGAAGGAAAGTGCAAGTCCTGTTGCAAGCAGACACCCACAATCTTCCGTAACTTAGCCTGATCATAGGCTCTCCTGCGAAAAGACATGATAACCATTTCAAATTCTTATAATATTGATGGTACCAAACGACATAAGAAATCTGAATATACCTCGTATCCAGACCAAAAACGGTGGCAGTTCCACTCGAAGGTGACACAAGTCCTGTCAGAATGTTGAATAGGGTAGATTTCCCTGCTCCGTTTCTTCCCAAAATCGCAGTGATTTGTCCGTCGTAAATGTCCAGTGTAATGCCTTTGACGGCATCCACGGATGTATTTGAAAACAAACCCTTGTATGTTTTCCGGATGTTACGAATCCGTATGGCTTCTTTCCCTCTGATGTTCAGAGGCACTGCCTCACAGTTGTCTTCGACACTACTGCCATCGTGACGTTCATCATACTGGTCTCGGAAAAAGCTTTCCTGAAAAAAAAGATCACGCAAGTTCCAAATCTATGACTGCTACGTTTTTTCCCAGCCGCCCAACTGTTTACATTTTAACAGCATATTTAACAGCAGCTAAGCACTGTATAAAATTTTCAACTGCAGCCTAACCTCTTGCCGAGAATCCTTGGAGAAGCCTACCCAATAGCTTGGTTGTAAAAAAAAGAGTGGGTGTTTTCTGACGCCAAACTCATCTATTTGTCGTACAAAAAACGAAAATCATTCAGCATGAAAAAAAAACTTTTTCATTTTCTCATCTGATATTCAACTAACTTGGGAGAACGTTATCCAAATAGAAGGCTACGAAGCAGTAAAGAATAATGTCGACAATTAGAAAAATCAAAGATGTCAAAATCCCTTCCCCTCGTTTCCCGAACCATAAGTCCGGCCACGAAATCCCACCGGCGTACTCGTATTTGGCGGCCTATTCAATGCAATCATCATATCCAATATCAATCCATTCTTCCGCGGTGCACGACGACATCAGTTAATAACGATAAAATTCAAAAGTACGAACATCATCCACGGCGACCGTGAAAGCTACGGAACTGATGAGTTTGAATGGAATCAAACTCCTCTGGGTTCCCTCTACAAAAGTTTGCACTAGGAATAAAACCCCAGCAAGCTGTAGAACCAGTGTCCCAACCAGTCCAGCCGTCTAAAAAAATAAGACGTTTACTTTAATGAAATTAGCATCACAATATTTGATGCGAAGGCTACACATCATGCCTGACTTGCCTTGGGTTTATGGAAAAACGGTGTCAAGGCGAAGGCCAAAGTCACGACGGATACCCCGAACAGGAAAAACAAAAGGAAAAGTATGCTTGGGGCTACATGTCGAAGGACATTCAAGTAGTGATAGATACCCGTGAAAGCAACGGATAGTATAAAGACGATAAGTCCATAAATGCCCAGCCACGACAGCCTGAAGACAAAGGACAATTAAAGAGTTGATTCTCAGCACACGGGTAGCATTATTTCTTACGCACCAGTAAGCTCCATCTGATACTCCAACCATTCGGAGCCCATCCTTCACTTTGTTTTCCTTCTCAGTTACAATCAGTATGAGTAAATTGTTGATTAACTGTGCCAGTGGAATTACGGAATACAGCGGGATCAAAATTCGCATCGCAATTGGGAGTCCTGGAATAAACACAGAAAGACACTAATTCGTGGCTCATTACAGCCAACATTATTTAAGTGCAATGGTGTTTATGATCATTACAACCTTCCTGGAATTCCGTTTTGGGAAAGTTCTCCAAGGTGACCTCGAGCCGGGCATTCGCATGGCTTATATTGTTGATGCGTAGAACTGCCTGGTCAACCAAAGATTGAAGGGCTAAGAAGTCCGAATAGAAATATGCATTGACAGGGCACGTAATAGGACTCTCCATGGTTTTGTCTTTCGGATTTGTCCTGCCACGGCATGTGCTTAGTTGTGCTACTTTCTCTGACGGAGTTGGAACCCTCAGATTCGGATTGACTCGAATTGTGTACTGGAACGATTGTCCCGGCTTCCACGGTGGGAGGATGAGGGCCAGATCAACGTCTGCTCCACTTGTGTTGGTATACAGCCTATCCAGGTCCTTTACGGTAGCATGGAATGTAAACTTGAGACTCCGGCTTCCTGAAGTTTGATTCCGCCAGAGGGACTGCATGAGGCCGTGTGTAAAATGTTGTGCGAAATCGTCATCCGGAACAACATGAACAGAGAGGGGCGAGGTGATGACATCGCTTTTGTGTCTCTTCGACGAATGTGGAAAGCCTGTATTCTCCAGTATGTTTGCTGATGTATCATCTAGCTGTGCAGGGTAGCGCTGCACTTTCACTTGAAAACCCACCAGCAGTGAAAGGATGGCCAGATAAATTATAGGAATACATATTTCCTAGAAAAGGTGCAGGGATTATCTCCATTTCCCTAATGTATTACTGTATGCACTTAGAGCAACTGAATCCGAATTTTACTTCACAGCACTTACCCCAAGCACCTTGGACGTCTCTTGCCTTTTCTTCGTTCGCCAGTTCTTCTGGAACAGAAGCCACGTTTGGTACCAGAACCCGGCAGGTTTTCGGGTGTCACCACTTAGTGGCATCTCTCCGAATTGAATTCTAGATTAGCTTAAAACGAGTATGCTAATTTAGAAATACGGCTGGGCCCAGGTTCTATTACTAACTCCAAATTCATGTTTTCCCAAGAAAAGGTAGGATGACGTTTACTTCAACATAGTGGGCACCACTGGCCCTATACACTACTTGGCGATGCGGCTCTTGTAAATGCAATGAGAAAACTAGACCACACCCATTGAGTAATTCGACATTTCTACACCAACTACCTTGACGTGACACAAATTGAACGGAATTACTTTGCTCCAATACAGATCCCTTGCAGCGTGATGACTGGAAAGTAAAAAAAATATAACATACACCGAAACCCTGAGGTATAAGCTCGGCAGGGTGGGAAGTTCGAGGTACTTTCCCGAGGGGATTCTGAAATCCTTGTGGAAAAAATTGACACGCAAAGAAAAACTTCACGTGTGGATCAACGCATTTTTACGATAATGAAAAACATCAGTATATGTACATTGTACAACTCACGTTGGGCTCATAACTATGTGCTTGCTAGAAATTAGTTCGTTATGCGCAATTAATTTGGAATGGTTAGGTGGTAATTCTTAGCGGGAACTTCAACCAGCCAGTACTAGGTCTCACAGAGTATAAACGCTGTTTTTGAAGTTGGAATTGTGCAATACGTTGCGTATTGAATCTGTGCCGCCATGCCAGAATTTTTCGAAACAGAACACTCCCGTATGAAATTCACTTAGGTCATGTCTCGTCTCTCAGACTGCACTTATTAGCCATGTAAAATGCCCATAACTGTATCCAAATCATTTTGTATTTTAGAGGTGATAAGATGGAGGTTTCACCAGTGCAGTGACATAAGTGCAAATAAGGCTTCAACACCTCGAGGCCAGCAGTTTATGCTGACTATTTGTGTGACAGGAGAATAGAAGTGATGCCATTTATCAGCTTTAGATTGTTTGAGGTGGGCATTCGCCTGCGCAGTCGCGCGGGAAACCATCACATTGCAAAGGGGACCGCGCAGTCACAAGGAACTACACCTAGGTGTAAATTGGTGAAAGTGTTGTCAAAGATGGTTCAGGATATTTCACAAAACTTACGAAAGGTAAGAAATCGTGCGCTGATGCTATCATTGCTCGGAGAGCATGGATTTCTAAGAAAATCCTAGGCGTGCACTCCCAAACAAGACATACTGGGGAGTTAGCGCCGAACCTCCGTAGCGTTAATTTTTGGACGTAGCGCAAGGACTCGCCGTTTACAGTAAAATATCCCTAGTACGGTCTTCAGGGGATACAGATGATTTGACCGTTATAAGCCTTGAAAGTTCCACAGTAAAAGTAATGAGGGGAAACCAGATATTGACCGTTATAACAAGATGACCGTGTTACACAAGGCCGTTATACGGAGATTTCAGTGTATTTAACATTGAGACCCCTACGCTACGTAAAAAATAACGCTGGACTGCACTAACACCCTACTAATAGGGACTGTTCCTATCAACGGAAATTTGTCTCCGGAAATTTGCGCAAAACTCTGCGATAAGCGTGATTGATCTAAAACCTATCAGATGGCACCACATGCTAGTAACCAGAGGGCAACGGGTGGACCACCTCATCGTGTCCGTGTAGTGCAAATATACACGTCTAAATGAACCTCACTCAGTTGGAGGAAGATCTTTAAAAGGGAGTTCAACTACAGCGGCACCACAAACTATGTTGAGTCATTTTGAAGCAGCGAAGTCTGTAATGACAACTTCATGAAATTGAAGGATTTTTCATGCCCGTTTAGAAGGCGATACGACTGCCCGATGAAATTTGGCTAACGTGGTACGACGTATTCTGAAGAATGATTTTTCAAACCAGCGTAAAAATTTTTTCTTACCTGCGCTTATAATTTACACATATGTGATTTGATACTTATAAGACTTGTCACCGGTAAAATTATGAAGATGGAACTAGATTTTAAGGAGAACATGAGAGTTGTCCAGTACTATTTAAAATTTCCTTCCAAATTTTACCATAGAGTTAGTTCTGAATGACAATAATATTTAGAAGATGCAAATGAAAGGATTTACTTTTTCAAGAGTACTTATGAAGTTTATGTGCTGCTCTTGAGATTCTAACTCTGAATTCATGTAGAAGTTGATGACATGTGAAACTCACCTAAATTATTCACTGTGACATCTGCGCGTCAGCATTGTCATGGTAAAACATGTTCTACCACCTGTTTGTTCGACGGTATGCTGCAGCCGTGGATTTCGTTACTGGTGGAATCGAAAAATTTGAGGTGGATTGTGAATATCACTGTCTTGTTTTACGATAGCCTATTCACCAGGTTATAACTTATAGTAAGTATAAACGTTGATTTTGGTGAGATCTTTCGTGCACTTTTAAGGCTAAGGTTTCACAAAAATTTCATCCCTGCCGCAGAATTCGATAAACCCTTTTACGAATTATTAACTACTTATTAATCTATATCTATTATAACTGTTTACTTCAATGGGTTAGCCATAAGTATTGTCTGCGGCATTACTGTAGGATGACATTTTTAAGCCACAGTCTGGATTCAAATCATATAACAACTTTGATAAAATTACAATAACAGAGGTAATTTATAGACGTGATTTTGAAGCGCTGCAACTCATCTTAATTTTCTCCGACAACCCCTGTAAGTATTGAAATTTGCATTGCTATGATGAACAGCGGTGAAAGTTTCGTGGTAGGAATACCGCTAATTACAGCGTTCCTTCACAAAATGCCGTTCCATAATAATAGTGACACCAGTTCTAGCACAACTGCACAAGACCGGTAACACTGAAATACCGAAACCGAACTGCAGGTGATCACTCTTATATTGTTCATTTCTTAAAACATGGATGCGGTAAATAACACCTTGGTAGGACACTAAAAGCGGTTTCTCACCTTGACTTTCTACACTGAATTCACTCCCACTGAACAGCTGTACTTCCTGCACAGCTAATGCCCTGAGTTTGTGTGCTGAATTCAACTTCCCGCCCACAGACTGCCAACGCCAAAATGTGTTTTTGCCGAGGTATGTGCTGGACAGACTGTAGGAATACGTATGCATCCCTATTATAGGTACCCAACTATACAAAGGAATAACCCCACAGCAAGATAGCTTCGCTAAGAGAGCATAAGAGTAACCTATGGGCAAGGGTTTCCTCACTTCATAAGAATACACGCGTGTACTTGGTTTTCAACGCCTCAGTATCCCCTTAATTGGCGTACATACGGTCTCCTTGCCTCCCCTCGGCTAGCCGGCGGCCTCGTATATGAAGACATTCGGATGCTTCACAATAGCTGCGGCGCCTTTGCACCGGCTAATGTGAACGAAATAGTTGCTGCCAAAATCCTGTAGTTAGACCAAGTCTTCGTGACCGCCGAGCATGTTTAAGATACTACTCGACTCTTTCAAAACTTACTCGATTATTGCCTTAGGTGCTCATTCTATTTACCAGTTAGCCATAAGTTATGAATGGAGGTCATTGTCATGTACCATAAACGCTGGTTGACATTCCACGTAAGATGAGCATATCCAGTCCAGATACGTTTATAGTAAGCTCATATCAAATTTAAGTTGGGAGCTAATTCCTAAACTGTGGGTTTCCATATTTTAATCGCCGCCCTACTCCCAATTGTGACCTCTGCTACAGAAAAAATGCCTCGAACACGATGATACAACGTTAGCACGTTCCGGGACACGCGATTTAAAACAAGCACCCCCTGATTATCATGGTTTTCATGTGCATGAAAACCCTTATGGGAAATCCCTTGCTTCATTCTGCAAAATTGAATCTCACGAAACTTTCGATGTACACCTCGGAGGGCAGGGGCCGGTGATGTTGGACCCTCCACGGCGCCTCGAGGAGGAGGGGCCTATGGTGTTCAAACTCAAACTTGAGATTTTAGTTGTGCAATCGCATTTGACACATATTACATGGCTAAATAGAGCTGAGAGATGATTTATTGTTTTGTGTCAAGCTGGTGTGTGTTTTTAGCCTCCATAACACGCATTAATATCGAGCGATAATTGGCAATTTTGGTCAAGAATATCGGCCGTAGTGAAACTCAGAAAATCTCGATAATCGTCGATAGTCGGCATTGCAAACGTTTGGGTTTACGAAAGCGTATTCCATCCTGTTGGCGAAAAACCGGAAATCCAGTTTGCATTCGAACCTGCTGTAAATATAAAATTCATGTCCAAAGTATAGGACAGGGTTTCAATTTGTTCATACCATTGATATTGAAATGCGGAAGCCATGGAATCCACATGACAGATACATAAACATTTGCAAGTAGATTTGGGAAAGTGGGAGACCCTGGAGAGTCAAAACTCGATTATTCCTACCCTGAATACGCTACTAATATTTAAACACTTCTGATTAGTCCATCTGGAGGTGACTGCCAAAAATTCGACAAACTAAAGCTTCAGCTACATCAGGATTTCCATTACTGTCTCAAAGTCAGAGGTGTGGATCGTTCGGATGTGTAAAACAACTAGCAGTTTCAGAAGAACGTGGTTGCTTTTTATTGAATGATGTGATCTTCAGTCGTTCCATGGTTATTGAGTGGGTAAACCTTCGTAACGGAATTTTTTGTGGGAATCGCCGACGACAGAACAAGTTGCTGATGTGCTGAAAATTTGTGGCTCCAGCTTTTGAAATTTTGATTTGTCCATTATTAACCAGCAGTGGGAAGGCTATACTCTCGCAAGCATCATGTGACCAATCCTGCTCAATATTTCCCATCAAATCTTTAACTGATGACAGTAAGACTTGAAATTATAATCGCAATGGGAATGCACAACGGCTAGGTGCACAACACAACACAAGCCTCACACGCCATTTAGTGTGTGGCCGTGTAGCAGATTAACATCAGATCAAGTATCTCTTGGTATTTTCCAAATAAATTTATTTTTTCCGATTCAAAACTGTTGGTATGTTCACTAGAACCCGTAACACTACATTACTGCAGTTACATTAAAAAATCACAAACAAAATAAAAATTGTAAGTACCATCTAAGCAACGCTGCTGCTCCTGACTGTCAGCCGGAGTTTGATACACCTACGACATTACTACAAAGGTCCGCTGAGGTATAATATCAACGATCACAGTACCACGTCAACGGAGTTTCAAGAACTAATCCAATCTTTCAGTAGATCATGGGCGATAGCACCACGTGGTGGAATTATCAGGTCACCGTTTTCGTTATTCCTAATTAAACCAGGATTTTCTTCAATGCGCTTGAACGCATCTGCCACTTCTTGTTTGTAAAACCACTTAGCTCCTTCCAACTCGCCACGGTCCATATCCAACTGAAATAAAATTTTAAAAACATAAAATCAATCAAAAACAAAAATGACATAAAAAATTAAAACTTAAGTTGTTCGCTATTCAATTTTCGGCTCACATTTTCCGAACCAGGCACGGCAACAGCACAACATCCAAGCATGAGCGAGTCCTGTGGTAAAGCCCAAGTCTGGGAAGCGAAATACTTTATCTGATCAACGACCAATCCAACTTCTTCCGCGATTTCACGCCGAACTGTGCTCTCAAGATTCTCCCCTAAAAACGCAGTAACATAAAAAAAGAGTAATACTGTACCCCCAATCAAGATTATAGGTTTTGACGGCCTCGACAATTTACCTGGTTCAATGAATCCAGCTATGCATGAATACATCCCTTTAGGGTGACGTGGTTGTCTCACCAACACAGTCCGCTCGTTAGCTGCATCCACAACCCGAGTAATAGCCACTGGACAAGTCTGAGGATAATGATGAACTCTTGATGGGTTACAAGGTTTGGAACACATTTGCAGTGTCCCTGAAACATTCCGTGTCAATGGACTTGCACAGGATGGACAAAATTTGTAATTGTCGTGCCATTTCAGCAGTGAATAGCCCTACACAAACAAAATTTTTAGAGGTTAGCTTCAAGGGGAGACATACAAATCTTGAAAAAACAACAACAGTATCTGCACTTACCCTTGAAACGAGTGCTGCGTCTTTGGATCGCAAGAGCAGTAAGGCCATACGCATATCAGCAAAATTTCCCCCAGTTACGGTTGCAGCTTGCTCCGGGGTAACTGGGCAGGCAAATAAAGGCTTATCATCCGTATCATCTTCGATTCCCAAAAGAACAGAGGACGTCTTCACTTCTTTGCACACCGTTTCAGCATCTGAAATACAAAAAAATCATGGTAAAGTAGTCCGATTACTCGAAAACTCAGCAGTAACGCCGGTGAAGTATGCTTTCGAGAGCGAAAAAATTTAATGCCGGTAATGCGACCTTGAAATGTATTCCAAATCACTGAAAATTTTGGAGTGTCGGTCAGAAGCGGTTTTCCTTTGCAAAACAAAAGAAAACTAGCCCTTTCGAACGCGTTGCGGCAGATATCATCATTCTCTTTCAGTTGTTGCAGGTACTTCGATTGTGCGACGTATTGAGCCATCTTCCTTATGGACCAATTCATTGGTACCTAGAAAATTCAAAACTCGCATAAGCACAAAGACTTACACAATCAAACCAGAAACTCCGTAATCATTTTACACCTATTCTGCTAAAATTATTTCCACAGTGGCTATTTACAGAAATGCGAAATAATGATCATACAAATCAACGGAGAAAGCGAATGCCCTGACAATACATAAAATACACACAACAGTGAACAGTGGAATTCTGCTTTTTCAATCAATCAAGATTTTATTTTGCGATAATCCCAGGAAACATTCTGGTATTTCTAGTAACGAATGTTCTAAACGAAACACTCCGCATTAGTGACATATGCGCAACTCACAATGGAAAACTAGAACATAATCAAGACAACAAGAACAATTACTTTAAACCCGTCTTCAGTTCGACAAAACAATACATAAATTCGAATACAGTAAACGTAACACGTAACATATCTAGGTTGTTAAAATTTACTGTATCACAGGACTCACTCCGAGAGCTGATAACATTGGTGCTAAATTTAAAGATTAAAGGTAAACGTAGCTAAGGCGCTTAAGAGAGTCCAATCGATTTCATTTCATGAGCTGAGATTTCCAGTAAGAGTGGACGGACATGCTGCTCCATTATTTCTGACCCCGTACCATGAGAAATGGTGATTACTTTGCAAGCCTCCATGAGATGCGTGCCAGCGAGCTTGTCCTTTTCTAGAAACCAACACAACTTTGCCATTTTCAGCAATGTGATGGCCAAGTAAGGACTGAGATCCTGAAGATACTTCCTACAAAGCAAGAAACAGTCCACGATAAATAAGACTGTAGCTACAGCTCCTCTGCACTTGGTTAGCCCCCTTGTGTACCTTTGACCTTTCAGAGCCAACTGTCCATACTCAAATGCCTTCTCCCAATACTGCTTGTCAATGCAGGCCTCAAACGCAGCATAAGCCAAATGGGTTTTCATCCAGTGAGTGTCGGAAAAATTCAAAGAATCCAAGAGTCCGAGGCAGCTTTCACATACGTCCAAATCTAATACAAAATAGAGTATAAATTCCTATTTGTCCGCTAGGACAACTTCAACAATAGTAAGAAGAAAAACAATTCACTAACATGTAACCTGAGACATTTCATTAATTTTCCCCCAAACCACTGCTTCTGTCTCCGCAACTCTCCGAACATAATCTGGACTAAACTCCGCTTTACATTTCGGACATTGGTCATAATGCTTCGGATTAACCTGAATGGTACAAATAATAACCGGCGATTGTGATGACACTACTTACACAAAATAAATAAAATTCAAAATTTAGCAATTACACTGACGCAGTGACTCTCAAAACAGAAGAGCAAAGAAAAGTGGAAGCACGAAATCAAAGCGAAAGTCAACTCTGAAGTCACTGCAATGAAGTACCTCACAGGTTCTGTCATTCGTGCAATAAACGGACAACATTTCCGAGTCAAATTTTTGCACCGAGCATCGCTCACACTGACAATCAAAGTAGTAGCTCTTTTTGAGTTCTTTCCTACGAATAGACGATGGCCGCAAGGAATCTTGATAGCAGATTGTAATTTTATCAACCTAAAATTGAACAACATAATAACATAACCACGACAAAATACACAATGCAAGGAGTAAGACTTCTGGTTCAATTAAAATATCCAACGACTTTTGTAACGTACAGGATGATCCGCCGGGATGGCAACAATATTACGAATTTCAATGGTTGTTGAGTGGAAGGTTGCCACTGCCATGGGCTCACAAGAATGATCAAAAATGGAGGCGCCGACGTATAAACCGGTTCCCAAGTCTTGAAATTCTTGGTTACAGATACTAAACGTATTGACGAATATCTGAAAACGTGGAAGATATTCGTAAAACATGCTGAAATTTTGGCATATTTAGACTCACTTTAAAATTATCAAATCAAATTAAAAAACTTCACCCTTCCACACAACGCAATAATCTCTGACTCATTAGGCATTGTTATCTTCTTGTGAGGAGCCAAAAGAGACTCGATCACTCTCTGTATAGCATTGATTTGTTCCAGCCTCACCGTGTCCTTCTTTACGTCACTGTAGTCTGTTAGAATTGACATCGTTCAAGCAGAGATTCTTGATCACGCGTACTATTTATAGCTTACGTGACATCAGATCCTTGAATCTACGGTGAGTCTTCGGTGGTACGACATCATAGTAGTCTATTTCCATCTGCAACAGCAAAATTAGAATCAGTGAACCAGCTGGTAGGTTAAGCGTTTGGATTTCACACATTCCTAAGGGATTACCTGCTGTCTGCAGATGATGCGAAGAAGAAGTCGTGCATAAGTGGATGCTATTTTACCCTGTGTAAGGAATCCCTTGCATTCCCACTTGTGTCCATCATTCCAGCCGTTTTTCTGACACGTGCGGTCACAGTAAAGGACTAAATGGCAGCCTGCACACCTTGCCAACTCACCTTCCGCAGTGTCCTTCGAACTTGAAGGCAATTGCCAAAAATCAAATGATTCTTAACATGAAGTTTCCCCCACATGACATGATGCAAACAACACGCTACATGACACTGGTTAAATGAAAACGTATGCAAAAACGAGCAAATCAGAAGTAACTGCACCAAAAAAATTTTCGATGCCGCGGGGAATACAATAAAATATTTAAGCATGTGGAAACTAAAAAAAATGCAGCACTCTTTGAAGACCAGCGTTGAGAATTCGCTCATACAAACAAAAAAGCACTAAGAACAATTTGCTTACCTTTTAAAGCAAAAATCACAATGGTTTTTCACAGATTCTTTACTCAGGGCGTAAGCGTATGGTTTGCACCGTAAAATGAGCTGACCCGGTTCAAGTTTAGTGCTTTTTGTAAGGCTCATAGTTACATGCCTTCAACGATAACTTTATGTCCTACCGATCTCAGCACTGGGAAAATCCAAGATCTCAAGGTCAAGTGTGAGTTATACAAGCTAAAAAGATACTGCGGCACCTGGATCTACCAAAACTGTTCAAATTTTTGCCATCAATTCTGAGGCAAAATCTCGTGGAATAATCTCCATGAGATGAAATAACGAATTCAGATAAAAATAATCCACCTTAGCTCTTCACAAAAATTCCCGGTTTGGAAATTCGTTCTTAAAGAACCGCCATCACCGAATGTGCCACTGAGACAGACCTGTTACTCTATGCTAGCAAACATGAACGGTTTGGCAGACAGAGAACGCTACGGTGCGAAAACAAAATAACTGTCTAACTATAGCAAAAGCATCTCCTCGAGTAATCAATCGCTCCTTTGCCGTTTGCTTCATGTATCATGTCTCACATGAAACCTTTTATGCGCTATGTAGACATATATTCTGCGAACTCTTCCAGAATGGGTAAATTAAGACTTTTGACGGAGCTGGAGGATCACAAAGTAGGGATCGATACCTATTTGATTCAAAGACTGAATGCTGCTTTTTAAAAGGAAATAGTAAGTCCTGCAACAACAGTGGGATACAATTTAATTGTTACAGAATTTGGCTATTCCATCTATAAATCCATTCATAAGGATTAGCTAACGTAACAAAAGCAAGACAGCAGTAAAGTAAAACTAATGGTCCTGTAAGGCTTTTATTCCTTATTCCTTTTGTTGCATAATCGCTTAATGCAAGTCGCCCCGGCCCAACCTGCTGCAGCTAAAAAACAAAGAATGAAAGGGGAAGCTGGAAGCTAAAGTAGACGCCATGTATTAAGTTTGGAAAGATAAACAGTCAGCATTTTACATTAAACACATGAACCAAAATTTGTCACTAGAAGTCATACCCGATATTAATGTGGTGATGAAAATTAAAATTTGAATGAAAATTTAAAAAATTAGTGAACAAAACCGGTTAGATTGAAAGGAATACTACGGCATAATTCAAAATTCCTCTCCCCTTTCCCTAGCCTTCCTGTACATTCCTTGAAATTTTGTTTTCCTGCAGTAGATGTCGCTTCTCTCTTCTATCTGGGAGCTTGATTCGATTTTCTTATCCTTCGCTGCCGACTCAATTACATTTACAGTACCCTTCAGCGCCTTTCCTTGTACAATTGAAGTACTAGTTGCGAAGCCTTCTACAGAGTAGAGTACACAAATGTGCACACAAAGCATTCAATTTAAAATGTTAATGCAATAACAAGTAAGAAAAGATTTAAGAAAACTCCCACATTCAAACTGATTCGATTTATTTGTTACTCCCATCACCATTTCTTTTTTATATTAATTTTTTGGAAAAAGGCTCTCTGAAGGAAGAATAATATTAAGGCATATCTATGCTGAGTTAAATATTATAGCTTATAATTAATTTAATTTGAGGTCAACCTCACGTACATCTTTGCTGAATTAACGACTCCCGCTCCCGACGCTATTAAGTAATTTTGCTATGCATGCCATGGTCACCTTCTACATTTACAGATAAAACAGAACCGCGTCTGCCACATGTCATATAATGCAACAATACTATTATTGGTCCATACGTTACAAACACGAAGAACTATACACAGGCTTCAACCATGCTACCTAGGGTTCAGAATAAACCTACCGCAGGGGAAACACCAACACCCAAAAATCTGTATGAGTTCCTTTCCAGAAACAACCTACAATTTATCGCAATGCGGTATCCTCTGCTCTCCAAAAACGTAGCATTATCTCCTTAATTCAAAATAACATCCTACTTTATTAACGCATTGTAGCTTTCAAACAGCCCAAAGTTTGGGAGAACACGTGTACAATTCCCTCCCCCTAACATACAAATTATCTCATGACAAGGCCGCTCAGTACAATTTAACTCAAAGACTTACGTATGAGTGCGTAGTTGGCGGCGGTTGTTTGTCGGAGGGAAATCTGAGAAGTGGTGGAAGAAGTGGTGGAATAGAGTGGCTGGATGGAGAAAGTGGGCCGCCTATTAATCATGATTAGAAAAAAACCAAGTTTGCCAGTGTCGGACTCGCTGTCCTGGGAATAACTTTGTCCTTTAAAGTATATGCAGGGGAAGGGAAGGTGTCCAGCTGCTCTCCCTGCTCCCACTCATACACCCATGTAAGCCCTCTCCCACACATTCACAAATCGTCCCAGTTTCCCTCAATCCCTCCCACATTTTTGCAAGGAACTGGGCGCTTTGCCCAAAAAAATCCTGCAGAGAGGCACGGAGAAGGAAAAAAATGCATACCCCAAAGTAATGTAAATGGGTACCGGCGGGCCGAGAAGTTGAAGGACTACAGAAGGAGGAGGAGGTGGAGTAAAGGCACAGGGAAATTGTACTACTTAAGGTTAAAATGGGAAAAGTAGCTCTGTGTGTTGGCACCGTTACAGGGCCTCACATAAAGGGGAGTAGGAACTTCGGAAAAAGAAGAGGTAAATAAGTGTATGAGAAAAAAGAGTTGCTATTCTTTTGTTCAGCCCCATCATCATCAGCATTATCATCATCATCTTTTCTTCTTCTTCTAACCCTCCTCTTACTTCCTTTCCTTCTCTTCTTTTTTGGTTTTTTTCTCCTTACCGCTCCTGGGGAAGGAAGGAAGAGACTGACTGGTTGCTGGTTCGGTCTCCCTTTTAGCTCTGGCTTCTCCCTCTTTCTCCCGTCCATATAACAAAGGAAAGTGCGCATGATTTCGTACAACTACCGGATGAGATATATAGAGGAGCATGCATCCTCCTTCTAGCTCCCTTTTCCTCCGACTTTCTCTTCAATAATATGCTCTTGAATCTCACTTTGCCATGTTGGGATGCTCGTGGGTCCTCCTGCGGTAGATTGGTGCGCAAAAATTCCCGTCTGTGCTCCGCGTACACACACACACAGTCCTACATAGATTCTCAGACGCATGCACGCACATACAGGACCTGGCCCTTCTGTACATCTCACTCCTGTGTCCCGTACTTTCGCTCTCTCTCCTACTCGCTCTTCGTACAACCCCAGCATATATAGGCGCCACCAGGACGAGTATAAAAGGGCTCGGATGGTACAGACCGGGGTAAAACAAGTGCTTGCTCCGTGCTCAGCTCTTCAGTTGCCGCTGTCGTATTGGTCGTCGTCGTTCAATATACGATCCTCCACACAACAACTGTCTCTTACTATTTCTCTACTACAACTACTACTACTGCAACTGCTAGCAGTATTACCACCCGCTCTTGTATCTTGATCGTGTATCTTATTACAATTTCACCCATAAACAGAGTGACACTGATTCCGTCGTATTTTACTTCCTGACAAAACCGAGGCCCATCACCCAGTTTCTCCATCAATCCCATTACTCCAAGCCACTCACTCACTCACTCAGTCACTCACTCTTCTTCTCTCCCAAGACCCCGGCAGTACCTTTTCGAAAGGAATATAGAAGGGGACTCACTCTGAGTGAAAGTAATCCTAAATTTCTCTGACCTGATTCTCTACTTTCACCATAATTTCCCTCAGCTCTCCCCTAGAAACCGGACATCCCTGATCCCTTACCAATATCCCACTCATCATCATCAGCTCTTTCACGCCTGTGGAATCTACAGGCAAAAAATATTGGTGGGAGGGATCCACATTGCTTCTTCACTACCAAGTGGGTGGTTGTAGGTGCGGAAGGTTAGAGAAGAGAATAAAGCGGGGAATACTTCTTCAACTTATTCATCATCGCCATCATCATCATGAACATGATCATCTGATTCCATCCTTCTCGCCCTATTTCTCCTCCTTATACAACGTGAAAGATAGGGACAGTGGTAGGAACGTGTGTGTAGGAGAGGTGAAGGAAGCTCGGGAGGATATTCTGTGAGTGAAAGCGACTTTCCCTACTGAATTCAAATTTTTCTCGGCTCTCACCGGCCGCCGTGCTCATTCGCAAAGGAGCTGACGGTGCCACTACTGCTCGAAGCAGCCGCTCTGTCTTACTCGTTCTCCCTGTTTGCTCCGACATTTTACCTTCTCATTTCATTAGACATTCATACGTGTCCATCAAATAAAGGCCAACGGCTCCCTGTCCGCATTCCCCACTTGTACCACGCTTGCAGACTTTGTACCTACGACGTATGTGGGAAGGAGATGGTGGAAGTGAAACCAGTTTTATCTACCTGTACTTTGACCGTGTAAAATCAAGCCGGGTTGAGTAAGACTACTCCTACAGAGACAGACAGATCCCTACAATCTCATTGCGAACTTCTACCGTAGACCATCATGGTTCCAATCTGGAGCACACCTTAGTCCTTATCGTCACGTCAAAGTATACAGCTCTAGTGGGAGTCTATCTTCCCTGCCGGGCATCGTAGCAGGAGTGGCGGGACGCATTGTGGACGGACAAGTGTGAAAGTTTTGAGAGGGGGACGGATGCTGGGATTGTGGAAACCTATAGAACGATCCTAGAATTCCTCAGCACAGCATCCGTAGCTTCAATAGCCGGAGGAAGACAGTGTCAAATACAAGAAATTCCAGCTAAACGGAGAGCACTGCTATTACCACTGGAGTGGAAATAGGAGTTGGAGAGGGGGAGATAAAACGGAAGAAATTCCTCCGGAGGTAACGTGCGTCCGCGGGTGTAGTAGATCTTTGTGTGTGCATGTGTGTGTGTGTGGAACGGACGGACGGACTGAGATCTAAAGCACAGAGACTATGCCTTCAGAGTTTGATGTGCTCAGTTGGCAGTTGTTGGAGCAGGGTGGAATTTCTACGTGTGAATGAGTTCCGGTGAAAATTTCCTGTCGGAGAACCCCAGCGATTTATACTATGTCAACGACTGCCCCCACGGAGTCAAGTGTGAGGGTGGGAGTATGAGATTACGGCGATTTTTTCCCTGTGCTCCAGTAGTAGCAAATACGGTGTTACTACTACGCCTCAGCCTGGCACACGGTGGCAACTTAGAGGCGGAATAAATCCAACGAGGCTTCAAGTTTAAATTGGATATCTTTCGAGACTCGTTCACACAGAAATTGACCTTTTCAGATTTTTATGTACGTGTTCCTTCCGTGTATACTTCTCAGTGGAAGTCCGTGAGGGTAGGTGTGCGTGTGTTGGGGATCCGCTCTCCATGTCTGATTGTTTTCCATAGTGAGGGAAAGGAATACTCTTCCCGTGCGGGTGTCCAGGGGGAAACGGAGGCGGGAGAAAATTGCAGTTCTTTATGGAATGGGAGGAAATCAGTGGCGGTGAAGACTGACTGCGTGCATAAGATTAGTGGGAAGGTACAAGATTAGTTATAGAATTGTGAACTGGACTTGCAGCATATAGCGTGACAGCGTATATGCTCTAGCTATCTTGCGAGAACACTTGATTCCAGTCTAACACCTAGATTTAAATGTTCTTTCAACCCCTCTCACACCACTTTTGACTCAACTCCTACGCGCTCAAGTGTTATTATTGGGGAAAAGCCGGCATTTCCTACTTTGGAAAAATTACTCGGGTATTCGATTATTACGGGCTTTATTTCAAAGGTAAGAACCCTATACCATATACTATATTGTTAAGTGGTTTCAGACCACTCACTAATTCTGTATGAAGCAAGCTACCACATGTATTCATAGTTGAATGAATACAGCAACCCCATGCTTCGTTCCCTATCCAGTGTGAGTTGGAGTAAGTGAAATTTAATTCTCATTTGATGCACCCCAGAAATAGAATGAAATGGCTGGGAATGACTACTTGCTAATGAGCTTGGATGAGGATGGGTCGGGAGGATGGGTGTGACCATACACATGATCTGGTTCCTTGCTAATTTTGCATATAAAGGGGCCTAAATTTTGGCGTCCCTTGGCATAAACAATCCATTATACGTTCCCTCTATATTCCAGCAGGGATGGTATGAACTGTATAGCACAACCTGTACATACAGATTTTGAAAACTCAAGTGAAACTGGGAGAATAAAGATTTGTTGTTGTGGTGGTGAATTTCATGGTGGTCTTGAGGTGTAGTTGCGTTGATAAAGGCAGGTGAGTGTCAACGCGCTCTTCAGACGTCTTGAAAAGTTGGCTTGGAGCTCAAATACTTTTGTGAGTTGAAGTTGGGCAGGTTAGCCTCTCATTCTGTGGATTGTGGAGCATGCGAGTATGATCATGAGGGAGGGGGGTAGCAGAGTTGTACAGAATGATTCCAGGTTTCCTACAAGAGCGTCAGTGCTATAGCCCTTAGGCTCCGAGAAGTACTGCGAGGTTGTTCATTTTGAGACTAACTACAGAGCTTTGTTACGGTTGTAGATCAAGCGGGGGAGCATTTGAGTGATGTGAGTTGGAAAGAGTAGTAGTTTCCAGTAGATTCTTTCAATCAGGTTTCAAGGTGAGTGTGGGAAGGAAATGCGTGTGATTCATAATATACATGATGGTACATATTTAATGCGGCTTGTCTGATGTAGGAACATCTTCGGTTGCCAGCGAGAGCAATACTTTGTATCCACGTGTGTATAAGACTAGGTGTATGGTAGCGGAGAGTAGTGTTGTTATTTAGTTATATTTATTTGTGTTATTTTTGTTAATTCACTAGCAAGAATCAAATTAAAAAGTTAAAACGATCTAAAAAAACACTAATAAACACGTCGTTTTCGTGAAAGACCGCGGCCAGTTAAGCAATTCTCTAAAAAATTGATTTATGAATGACCGTTCATTTGCAGAAAAAATGAAATGATAAAATCGAATGACTGCTACATAGTCTTACGCGGTAGCATGACTGCTTCACTATTCAATTCTCTCACCAGTTATTCCCGCACAAACGACTGTATAATAACAGTAACAAAAGGAAATGACTTCACAATAACTAAATACCGTCTGCCGATTGTTATTCTTAAAAGGGCTAACAGTTTGTTGATTTTATCACTGAATAACAACACTAGTGGAGAGTTGCGTGTTTGTGGGTAGGACCGTATATGTTGTGTGTTATGATTTCATTGGTGGGTCTAAATATTTGTGTTTTGTGCGATGAGCATTGCAAGTGCTTATTTACAGGAGGGAGTCCATAAAACTGAATGCAAATCTTTAGATGTGTATGTATGTTTCTATGTGAAAATGTCATGAGCTTGTTTGTGCTCGTGTGTACGAGTGTGCATGTACGGGTGTGTGTGCCTGTGTGTGAATATTTTATGTGCTTGTGTGTGTGGATCTTAATTGGCCATGAGTATTGAATTGGTGGTTTTATTGTGGGAAAGTGTTAATTTGAAGCCGTGCGTA
This sequence comes from Pseudobourletiella spinata, assembly GCA_009870155.1. Classification (NCBI taxonomy): domain Eukaryota; kingdom Metazoa; phylum Arthropoda; class Collembola; order Symphypleona; family Bourletiellidae; genus Pseudobourletiella; species Pseudobourletiella spinata. Next base: position 1,856 of record WJFA01001302.1, on the reverse strand, counting down.
CAGGTATGAGGTCCTGCATGTGAGCCTCGACTCAGCTTACGTTAGAGACATGTATACATAGTCCATGTGACAGTTAAAATCACTTCTGCCCACTTTCTGCCAATGGCTTTCCATTTTCGCCCTCCACCCCCATAGAGTCCTGACGGGAAAAGTTTCAATGAAATGATAATCCAGTCCATTCCCACGATCGCAGCTTCCATCATAACCCAGCCCAGGCATTGATTTCTCACCGTGCATACGTTTCGAGGAGCACGCTCACACAAGCGTGCACATAATATATGGCGAAGTGCATGACGGCGGAAACCGTGCCGTCGGATTTCACCTGAGTGAATCCGATTAGGCGAGAACAAGTGGAGATTCATACTTACGGCTAGGCCTGGAAGGAGCAGATATGAGTGAGGGGGAAGAAAGGGAGAAAGAGAGAGCTAGAGAGTCGAGGAGAAAAAAGACGCAAACGGCGTGACCATCAATATATCGGCCATTAGTGGCGTTGAGTGCCCCACAACGCATACCTACGATTCTTCCCCCTCGGTACTTTCACCTGGAAATGGATTACCTGTTGTCGTCCCTTCCTTCCTGGAACCGTCACCACGTTCCTCCTACTTTCCCTGGTTGAAAAAACCAGGGCGCACAACAGCTGCACTCAAGTACAAAAGAGGAGGAAACTATGATTTTGTGGATTTTACCACAACTTGAGGTCGGAGAACGTCATGAGGGTCGGAGGAGAATGGAGCATTCCTTTTTAACTTTCGAGATGCTCAGATGTGTGTCCCTTTTCTCCTGACTTAAACAGATCGGGTATAGGGAGGGAACCTTGCTGTGCATACTAAGGAAAATCAATTGAATCCACCGCTTCCCCCCGACCTGGTACATACTATACTATGTAGACGAAGTGGTACTATTATCGTTTCTCTTTTGTATGTACCACGACCAACCCAAGTTTTTCCCATATGCGGGGAAGTACATGAAATTCCTCCTGAATTCTTACAGGCGGGAGAGCGGGCCCAGTGTCGTGTGGGTCTCAATTGATACAATTTGTGCTGCGGTGAGCCAAGAAAAGTTTACCATGGAATTTCCGCCTGCACGTCGTGTCGTACTGTACTCAGTCCCGAAAGACTGATTTTTCACCACGTCCCCCTAATGATGTCGAAGATTATCGGGATAGAAAAATTGAATTTCCTCCCCATTAAATTGGACAGGCTCAGCCGGAGCTCGGCGCTTCTACTAATATTGATGCTCAAATGTGCGTCCCAGCTTGTCTCCCAAATCCGCCTATCCGTATTTTGAATCCCACATGCTCCCGGCTTTAGCCAGCCCCTGCCTCGCCCAAGTGGACGAATTGTGGCGGGAGGAATTTCGGGCTTAATAGCATAATAATAATTATAATATTGCAACTTTGACGCTGTACAAGGGACTGTAGATGGGCTTTACGGGAGCGTAAATAGGGAGGCGGACATGATTGCAAAATAGCATGAGGCTCTATGCCTCTGCCATTATCATTGTACAGATTGTATATAGTGGGATGGATGGAAGTGGCATGGATAGTCGGGAAGCGGGAGTATGAGCGCGAGAAGATTTGGCCCGTGTACCATCATCGTATTTCACACATCCTAATGGTTGCTTCCCCATTTGAAGGGACCCTGCTGTAAATAGGGACACGTAACGCTGTTACATTTTATCTGAGATATTGCCAAATTTCATAAGCAAGTACGGAGCTATAATGGAACTTGTGGCAGTAAAGGCAGGAATGATACTGTAGGGACATGCTCCCTCTGGGTTCCTGAGGAGCACTAGCCTCTTCAGAATAATCCACGCCCACACCAAAGCAGGCGGAAGTTCAAAGGCACAAAGACCAG
>WJFA01001301.1:0-22527 GCA_009870155.1 Pseudobourletiella spinata | reverse complement strand
AGAAATATTATTGACAAGCCCCACTGCGATATATGTAGCGCCCGACCCGAGAAAATAGAATATTACGGACGGACCAACTGCATGGTGAACAGTTCCGGAATGGTAGTCTGGCTCCCCCCGTCCCGCATTGACACCTACTGTACCCTCAACATTCTCCGTTGGCCCCGGGATATCCAGCACTGTTCCGTCAAGTTCGGTTCGTGGTCCTACCATGAGAAGCAAGTGGACGTGGCCATGGGCTACCTCAAGCTCAACGAAGGGCTCGACGTGGACAACAAAGAGTGGATCCTCACGTCCATGTCCGGCAGGAGGAATAGTGACATCTATCCCTGCTGCCCCCGCGACCACTACAGCTCCATCACTTTTGAATTTGTACTTCGACGACGAGCATCGGGATACTTTTACAGTGTGGCCATGCCGATTGCATGTAAATGAGAGACTCATGAGGAACATATATAGGCATTCATTCCCTTTCAGGCCAGGTGCTCTGAATGCTGATTTGGTTTTTAATGTCCATGTATTAGTGGTCTGCTGCTTGAACGTCGTTGTATTCTGGCTACCAGCCATGGGCGGTGAGCGCATTACCCTTGGAGCTATCAACTTCCTCCTGTCCCTTCTCCTCCTCATGTTCATACGGAATCAGTTGCCGAATGCGAACCGTGTGCCTTACATAGGTATTAGACATGATGAGATGCTGAGCAATTTCAATGTGTGTGACACAGGCGGAAGGGGGTTGAGCACACTGCTTTGTGAAACATGCCATTTTAATACTTACGTATATTCCACAGTCATGCTCTGCGGCTGGAATATGTTACTGTCTGCCATCGGGATGTTGACGACTGTGGTGGTGAGTGCGACAAGCCGACTGACGGCCACTTATGCCCTGCCCAAGTTATTCCGACTCATACTCCGCCCCAGTCTTCTCTACTTCCTCTGCGTCGGCCAACCTCCCGAGGCACCTCCGGCAAGTCGTCTTTTCCTTCATAATTCAATTTCCATTGAGTAGTCAGCTTTAATTAATTGTCATCATTTAATTAATTTGTGGAATTTCCAACCCTCGTCTTCGACTCTGATTCCTTGTGAAACGGCGTGTAGAAACCCAAGAGAGTTTCCCTGCGTGGGAGTTACAAGCTGACAACGCTCGTGCGAACTGATGATCAAACTCATGAGGAAACTCTGCGGGATCGGGAAATGAGGAAGAATAAGAATGACTGGACGGTTTTAGCATCCCTCGTCGACCGCGTCTCTTTCCTCGTCTACGGCACCGTCACTCTAGTGCTTATGTTTGGCTTGTTGTAGTAACTCGGCCACAAACATTTCAACCACTCAACAGTCTTTGGGACAGGGGAATCTGAAACTGTAGCAGTTGTATCAACATGAGCGCGGTTGGAATAAAACATATATTTGACACAGCTCTCGCCGTTCACAACAACGGAGGACCTCCTTCTTTTGACAGTACTCTCATATTAACTACTATACATATGTGTACTTATCTCTGTGAAATTGCAAAGCCATGGCAACCTTGCTATGAGACGGAGTGCAATGGCTCTTGCAGAGCGATCGATGACCGTTAGTGTTGTTACGGAGACGCGTCTATATATACTGTTAATTTATTCTGCTTCTGAGACTCAGGAGGATTCACTCAGTATATATTTATGCATACATGCATCAGTTGTACGAGTGTGGATCTCTCAGGCTGCTCTGTTTCCATTAGCTAAATATCGTCCATCATCGTCCTATTATCCCAGTCAGTGATATGTCTCGTCATGTTCGCATGGAAATCAGATCCCTGCAGTACCGAGTTTAGCTTTTAGCAAGTGTCTGTGTGTGTGTGTATCTTTAAGTGTGTGAGCTCCTATGTGCCTCCTGTTTACGGCTCTTATGCGATAGCAGCTCTCATCATGCGTTCAACTTTTGCTTGAGGGAGGAGTGGATTTTTTTGTGATGTGATGAGCCGCCGTCGCTTTTGCACACGCTGATGTTCCTGAAGGTCACAGACGAGGTGCTGTGTGTATTACTGAGAGTATATACTGCCTGAGAAATGCTTAAACCTGCTGCGTCGCTCTCTGACCATCTTCCCCAAGACTCGCTATGTACTTTCCATGTACGACGACCAACATTATGGACTGTGGTCTTCATGTCGCACTTTTTCCTCATGATGCAGCAGAGAGCAATTAATGAACACTTTAACACACTGTTTATGACAACATGCTTGTGTATTTTCTATAAATTGGCAAGTCTGTCAGGAAACATTTGATCGGTGCAGGTCCAGAGCTTGCTGTTGAGACAGCAAAATATGACGTGATGTAAAGACAAGGGAGTTGACAGTCCTGCCCTATGCTCCACATATTGTTGCCACAACTAACCACCCCACCTCATTGGCAAGCTTTTTCATAGTTAGTAGGTCTCTCCCACGCGAAGCTGACGATGAAAGGGTCGAGACTCAATATGTATATGCTCGTCATTAATGAACGTTAGAATGCAGAAGTGAGTAACCAGAGACTTTGCAAGGACGGCGGGGAAGAACAATAAGGTGTAATATAAAAAAGAAGAGGTAATAAGAGGAATGGAGGGAATGCATGTTGTTGTTTTCTTGGGTATGGCTCAAGCATCTTTATAGCTTGAGAAGGAGCGGATGCGGGGCTGGTGTGTGTGTGTGTGTGTGTGTGTGTATGTTGCGTGACGTAGATTTTCAGTTTATAATAATATAAAGGAAAACGAAGGAATAGACGATTACAGCAAAGCCAACAACAGCCTTTTTTGCTTCCTTCGAGTCATACTTTGGTCTATATGCTGGCATGTGAGCGTTCGGTGTACGTATACGTTGTGTGCAATTGCAACTTTCTCAACAGTATTAAATTGGACGAGAGCCTTGAGAGCGTCGTGTCAGTTCCTCTCCTTTCGCAGTCCTGTGTGGTTACCGGGCCGACTGACTGCGCTTCCAGGGTTCAGAATGTGAGAGTTATTGAAGCGTCAGATATTTGCCTGCATTGTGATAACGCTGGTGATAACCTCAAATGGTATCTTCTGAGGGATCAGAGCGACTCATCTCATTGACGTGTTGTGTACGCGCTGATTTTGTACTGTTCTCGGCTAGTTGGATGAGTCAACGGAGCGAAATTTAGCGTGTTAGTTTCTTTAAATGGGGTTTTAAGCCAAGTTTCCTCCTATTCCTTGGGAATTGGATGTGAAAGGTTGGGAGGACGGAGTGATGCAGATTTTCTGCTGCAGACAGTTAGTTTTTCCTTTGTAATTTCTTGGTGTTGAAGGGAGTCGGTGGTGTGCGAATATGAGTCTGTTTTCCGGTTGTGCCTGGAGTGTGGTGTTGACAACGGGATTGTTGTGTCTCCTCTGTGTAATCAGTGTTCATAGTGACGGTTCTTTGATAGATGAGCAGGATGCCGGCTCCGCGGAGGCTGTGCGAGCGAAGCTACTGGAGGCTCATGTGGCTCAGTTGCCGCCTCCGAAAATCGATGGGTTCCCCACCGTTGTCAAGATAGCCATTGACATTCATCACTTCGAACTGGTGAGTTGGGGGAAGCCGCGAAGAATTTTAAGGGGATTTTAAGTGGGCGAAACTGCGGTCAGTTATGAAAGTTATGCAAAGTTAATGAGAGTTATTGGGATTATTTTTGACGGGATGAATTTATATGAAAATTTGAAGTTATTTTGCTCTAACTTTTTGCTGACAGGTTGAAATTACGAGAGAATTGGAAGCAATTTTGGTGCTAATTTTTTGCTGGCAGGTTGAAATTACGAGAGAATTGGAAGTAATTTTGGGATTAAGTTTCTATCGACAGGACGAATTTAGGAGAATGCTAATTTATACTACTTTCGTGTGGTATCTGTGGTGACAGGATGTAATTACGACGAAATGTAATGCTATTTTCGTGTGATATTTTTGGTGACAGGAGGAGTTTACGAGAAAATTGAATGCTATTTGCATTTGATATTTTTGGTGACAGGATGAAATTACGACAAAATTTAATATTTCCATTTAATTTTCCTCGTTGTTGACAGGACGAAGTCGAGCAAACTTTTGCAGTGAACGCTTGGATGACATTGGTGAGTTTCATGAAAAAATACATATGCTTATACGAAATTATGTAGTAAACAGCAATTAAACCGAGAACTTAATTTGTCAATGTTATTTGAATAGACTTGGAATGACAGCCGACTGACGTGGAACAGCAGCGCAATTGACAGGCGAGACATGCGTTTCGGAGACACGGAAATTTGGAAACCTGATATTACCTTGTATAACAAGTAAGCAAGGGAATTTTCAAACGTGACCGTTAGTGAAATCGTGACGAAGTTTTTGAAATGATATATAGCGGTATTTTTGAATGATATTTCATGAAATTTATCAGTCTCGGTATTTTGAAATTGCTAACAAATTTGAACTTTTGAACAGTGCGTACCCCACGGACGTGGATCATTATGGGAGTACATTTATGGTGGTCAAGTCGGATGGTACTGTGAACTGGGTTCCGCCGGTGAGACTCGCCGTCCACTGCAAACTGAACATGATCCGCTGGCCCTATGACTCTCACACTTGTTCCCTCAAGCTTGGCTCGTGGACGCACAGTGGGGAGGACATTGATTTGGAGCTGCTCATGACGACGAATTCAACGGAGGTTTGGATTTTTTTTCTGATGAAAAGATATAAAAGTTTTAGCCTGTTATTTTGCTCTCGAGGTCGGGAATATAACACTTGTGGACTTGGTGGCTCTATAGGAGGTTATGATACCCATTGACAATTACGAATGGAGCATTATCAAATCAACGAGCAGTAGGAACGTCGTGTATTATGCCTGCTGCCCCGAGCCCTATGTAGATGTGACGTTCTCCTTCACTATCCAACGGAGCTCCCCCTCCTATGTGGTTTGCGTAATCCTACCTATCTGCAGTAAGGAAAAAACTTGTGGCAGAAGCTCCCAACCGAGCCGCTTGAAAGACATGTATACATACTCTAGATTTGGAATTAATTTTTTTCTCTTCCAGTCGTCGCCATAGTAAACATTCTGGTGTTCCTTCTGCCGCCCACAAGTGGAGAGAAGATTACATTGAGTTCTATCAACTCCTTCATCATTTGCATGTTTCTGATTTATTTTGAAGCGAAATTGCCGTCACTGGGTGACCATCTGCCTCTTCTTGGTAATCATATTGACTCAGCAGGTTCACCCAAGTTGATATTTGGCACTGATGATGTGTTCTGTTTGCCTCATCCCATTCCAGTTCTTCTGTATGCTTGTAACTTGGTTCTTGTGGGGATCTCCATTGTTATTTCCGTCGTCGTTCTCAATCTGTCCAGGACGCGAAGGCCGTCATCGCCCCCACAGTGCTTAAGAATCTTTTGTAACATCAATTTTGCTCAGATTTTGGGCTTGGGATACCTCGTCCCCTATGTAAGCCTCATCTTTCACGTTGACAGGTGGTCCACTGAACTGTAAAAGTTTTGTCATGACTGAGGAATTTTATTGTCTGTAGGTGTCACACACCCATTCCCGTTTGGATGAAGGCGTTGAAATGCGAGCCCCGAGGGAAAGTAGTCAGAATCGCCTGGATTTGAACCCTGAGAAGGAGGATCAGCGAGCCAGCTTGATGGAGTATGAGTCGCCGTATATGAGCAATGCGGAATGGATACTTCTCGCGTCCATGATTGATAGGTTGAGTTTTATAACATATGCTGTGGTGACTGGTATCATCCTTGGTCTATGCTTAGCCTAGTTGACATAAAAAAGTAGAATTGGAGGAGTCCTGTTCGTTGAAAGCACTGTTGCTGTGCGTTTGTCTCAAGTAAAACTGTGCCGCACTTGTCAACAGGAAGAACTCTCACGATTGCACGTGAATGTGAAATGTAAACTAATTTTTGTAATGAATAAATGACGAGATTTTATGAACTCTCGGTGCACGATGTCAGCTGTAGGTGACCCAAAGTGCAGTCCACCAGCTTCTTTCAAGTTGGTCCAAGCAGATTCGGAGCTGAAGTAACGATGAAGAACTGTGATTCCTGGGGAATGAAGTTGTTTGGATAGAATGAGATTTTAGCTAGCAGGAGGAAAAATTAACGGACGGACACGACGATTTAGTTACTTTACAACAGAGGAACTTGCAAAAGTGAGCGTGATTTACGCACGGGGGAGCAAAAAAATTGAACGCATCAAGTACGTGAGGAAAATTTATGTAGAATTTTTTTGTGGACAACGGCCCACTTTTTTAATTTTTTTTGTTGCGCTTTCGTAAATAGTTTACAAGAAGTAAAAATACTTGCTACATGGATTAATAAGGAGCTTAAACGTAGTAATCATCACACAACCCTATAGCATCAAGAGTCCGTTGATATGTAAGGTTAAGACGTATGGAATAGTGTGTGTGACGTATGAGCAAATTTTTTCTTTACATTGGATTTTTTAAAATTTTTAAATATCCTTTTTTTTAAATTTTAAGGCTTTTCTATTGGTTTTTTGTGAAAGGAATAATTCTCATGATATAAATATAATTATTAGGAAAACAATAAGGCAGACTGAGAGTGAGCAGTCTGGATACTCGCTTGGGTACCTTTTGCTTATGCAATGGGGTATTACGTTCCTCAACAGGAGAGAGGGAGAAAGTATACAATATAATATATATATAATATGTAAGAAGGAGCGGGAGAATGCGAAATTTTCTAATTAAACTAATTAAATTACTTTGATCATCATTATCATTATCATCATCATGATCATCATCATCGCAAAACACTTGGACCTAACCGGCCCGCTATTGCACGGGATTCGTTGTCAGGGATAGTATGGAAGATGGATTCTAATTCACGTGTGAACACCAGTCGTTGCCATGACGCATAGAACACACCTCGGATTCGGTCGAAAGCTTCTTTGTCATAAACGGAGCGGGCAGTGTTGGTGAGATCAAACGGCTCTGCAAAACATTCGAAAACAACATTAAAACAATCCATTATTCCATGCGACATTATATAATAATTTTTGAATTTTTCTACTACGATGTCCATGATTCATAAGTCATCCAGGGTTAAAAATGGAAGGAAAACTAACCTTCGACACAGAGGTATTTCCACTGATGTGGATCATTCTTGTAGCTTCGCGTCTGCATGCAAAGCTTAATGGGTACGTGACACCCAAGACGGACGGAAACCGCCGCTCGAGCATAACTGTAGTACAAAAACATATATATAAAATTACTCCAGCCCCTACTGAATAGAGGACGCTCTATACTTACTCAAATTTTCGCGCGTAATATTCCAGGAAACCTATTAGGAGCTCCCCAAGGCAATCCGTATTGTGACTGTCCCACTTCGGGATGTGCTCGTTGATTTTGATTTTTTCAACATCCAAGTACGGCGAAAACTTTTCCGGATACATCTGATGAAGGCAGGGGAGGACGGGTTCCTTGCACCCGAACTGGAGGTAATGTATTACCATGAGGACTAGAGAATAACTAGAGATAGTCATGTTCTTGGCATCATTGATCCCATGAAATTGAGCCCACAACTTGACGACTAATACAAGCGGTTTCACTCTCCAATCCAGTTGAGAGTAGCAGAACAGAAGGTGCGTATTTCGGATCCCGACCGAATTATTACAGTTCAAGTCTACGTCTAAATTACGAGATCGGTCACGGAACTTGAGGATGGGGACTTTGGCATAGATCAGTTCTATATTTTCCATGTACGGTATCTTCTGCAAGGAGGCCTGAAGCTCGTGCAACCGGTCCACTGCTTCGATACGCTGGTCAATTTCACACCGGCGAATCATCAGACAAACATCAACATCACTGTTTCGGCTTCCAAATCCGGACATTGTCGAGCCTACAACTTGCAAGGAGTATCGTGGGTAGTTTACCTAAAAAAATTGAAAAAATCACATTCAAGACATGTACAAATACAACAAGTCAGAAATAGTCACAAAATATCAGCTGATTCAAGTTTTCATGCGTCACACAATCTCAAGTGTACTGGTCTTTCAAATACTCCAAAAATAAGGCATCATAATAATCAATTACTTTTAGCCATTTTCATGGCCAGTACTTACGGCATGGGTCGTCTTAAATAAGTCAAACAACTCCCTCCACAGCTCCATCTTCTTTCGGTACACTTCATGCGACTGCTGGTTCATCAAGTATTTCTTCCATATAGCATCTGACAACTAATACACACCACAGTTACAAATTAGTTAGCGGGGCATCCTGCACTAAGGGAACTAATCGCTACAACTTCAGTCTTACTGCCATCATCTCTTTGCACGCCACTTCATACGACTCTGGGAAATTGGCAGGGACCGGGCCTGAGAGAGCCCCTACTGCAGGTGAAGGCACTTGTTTCGGCTGCTGCTGAGTCTGAGGTAAAGGCGCTTGGTTTTCCTCCTGCTCACTACATGCAGAATTGGATTCGCTCTTGACACTGGAAGCGGAAGAATCAGGTCCACACGGTGTGGAAGGCGGCACCGGCGGAGGAAACTGAGGCCTACTCGGAGGGTTCTGATCCATCACTGCTGGTGTTGGTGGGACCGGAATCGGAATGGTTGAAGGGTCAGAAATATGCCCTGGAGGAACGATAGTTTCCTGCGGGTGCTGAACAGGGCAGTGGAATTGGTGGTGATGATGGTTATTGTACTGTTGATGATGGTGATGATGATTATTGTGATGATTGTAGCGGTTCTTGTAAAAACGGTTCCTGCACAATAGAAATAGAGCATCTCATGATACTGTACAATAAAAACTAGCCACCAGAGTCAAATAGAATTCCTACTATTCAAAAATTCCAAGATCTCACATTCCACAAATACAATCAAGGCCGTTGCACTCACCTATGTCCGAAATTATTGTTTCTGTAGTTGTGGTATCCATTTTGATGGTAGCCTCCGTTGTTGTGCTGATAACCCCCGCCGCCACCGCCACCATTGGCAAAATTATTATTGTTATGATTATTGAAATGCTGATGGTTCGGAAAGTTATGGTAAGAGTTGTGGTAGAATGTCTTTGGTCCATCCGTCTCATGCATTCTTTTCATTTTCCCCCTTCCCAGCTCTTCTTCTTGCTCGCTCCCAAGAAATCTGGCGATGAACCTTGGGGAGAAATTTAAAACTTGTCAAGTAAAACAGGTCAATTCGGCTAAAATCACAGACTTAATGAAAGTGCACAATTCCAAAACTACACGTTCACAGCTTATGGGCTCTACACACGAGAAAAAAATCAATTGCGAAAAGTTTGATGCGTTGGATCAGACTGCGCTCACCATTTTGAAATCTATGGTTGTGAGAGCCGAATAAGCCAAGCCATCAACTTTGGCCCTTTTACATGTTCTGTCATTAGAATTTACTCTGACTGCACCATACTGAGATTCTCCTATATATATACCTTCGCCGCTACATCAGTCAGTGACTAGAACGGGCACGAAAAATGATAAAGAGAAACAAAACACTGCGGTTCAAGGTGGACATCAATATCGGTTACTGGCACAAAGGAATTCCTATACAATTATCACGTCTAAGAACGGTAACAAATGACTCCTAATCAAACACTCAAGAATTCAAGGTCAACATCCTCCGATCAGGGATCACACTCCTCCTCCATATATTTGAACAGGAGTAAAACACAGTAGTGGAGTCAAGTACCTTTGACAATCAACTTGAGATAAAGGCAGATTATGCCAAGAAAATTGAAGCCAATCCCCACCGTTTGTGGAGTTATTTTTTCTCATACAGCCTTCCACTTCCAGCCGTGACTTCAGTTTGGCCAACACCACAAACCCAACGAGAACTCGGACATGCAAAGCTGTACTTAAATATAAAATAATAATAGAAAAACGAAAAAAAGGATTACTAACCAGATATCAATTAAAAATTATGAGGAGGCCTGAGACAAAAACGTAACATGAACAGGTACCTCCCAATGGCTGGTCGTCAATAGAAGAAAAAACTATAGGAAAATAGAATGTATCTTCTTGAACAAAGGGGGAAGACGCTCGGCCAGGAGTGACCAGTCAGTGTGATAAAAAATTGCTATGGAGAATTCAAATTTTCTCCGCCCCTAACCTAATTATTACCGCACACCTTCTATAATGTCTGCCCCATTGTCAACACTTCTTGGTAATGCGGAGGATTTTCATAATGGTTTTCTCCTAAGAAAATGAGCCGTCACCATTGCCACCAATGGCTAGCTTAATTCTGTCAATCCCAATATTAGGGAGGAACACTGGGAAATTGGTCAGAGGGGCAACTGAAAGGAGAAAAACAGAAGTTCTAGCCTGGAAAACACCGACGTTATTCATACGCAAATCTCACGAACGCGAGCCTCTCGTCCGTCCGTCCACCACCCGGAAGGAGCACAAGCATCCGCTCACCGCTTATTTCTTGGCGGACTTTTGAGCCCCGTGCACGTGAAAATCGATACTGCTACGTACAATTGAGCGACTCCATCTGAACAGCATGCTATGTGCATATGTGAATGTCGTGTGTTACAGCACGCGTTGACCAGTTCAGAGTAAGATGCGGCGTTTTGATAACATGCAGATACGTATGGCCCAATTTTGGGAGATAGAAAGCTGAACCCGGACTAACTGTATTTATTAATTTGCGTAATGCACCAGCACCAGTTTGAGAGTTCAAGAGGCAATAATACGTAAAGGAAGTTTCCAGACGTTCAAAAGCGCATTCAAATGAGTCTCGCAGTCGCCGGTCAACTTCATGGTGTGACCCTAAACGAACTTAAGATAGTGGAATTTAGTGCATGCTGTTCTCTTAGCCATTTAAGAAGCTCTGCAGAATAACATGATGAATACGCATCCTCTGATCTTAACTAAATGGTATATTTAACTCAAGTCAGTTTCTATATGCGTAATTAATGTACAGTGTGTTTACAGTTTTTACAGCATAACAGCATACAGCATAAAAATCCTTTCGGCTGTCTGAAGCCTAAAAGCCGGTATTGCCTAAGTGTTTGTACAGTAGTAAGTATAGTAAGACTAAACGATGCACCGAGCAAATAGGTAAGACGCGCCAAAATTAAATGCTGTGCCCCTTCAAGTTTTCACAGTAATATACTTAAAATTCATAGTCACTGGTGGTTCTGGGCTGCATTGTGAATACGCGTTAATAGTATTTATTGCATTTGACTTATTTTCAGTTTGAACTGAAACAGGTCCATAAATATCCAGTGCGGTTCCTAATATAGCAAGTATCAAGTTTCGGTCAAGTTCCGAAGTTGGACGATTGGACTAGAAAGTAAGACAAGTTTTGAGTTGTCATAGTGTTATGTAGATGTGTTGCTAACTTTTCGGTAGTAGTTATGATTTTTTTTGGTAATATGATGCAAACAATATTTTCCTCATTTTTCACGCAGTATCCATGGAAGCTTGGGGTGTAATTTTGGTGCTAATTCTTGCGTTAGCAGATGTGGGTAGTGGATGCTGTCGTAGTGGATAGGCTAGTAATGGACTGGTTAATATTAATTGTGACGTTGATATTAAATTGCAGGTCAAGCGGAAATGGCAACTGAAAAGCACCAGGGACCGAATCCTATTGAGCAGTTTGTACTGTTGGCAAAATCTGCTAAGGGAGCGGCAGCGGCAGAGTTGATTAAGCAGACGTTGGATACATCCGGAGTATATGTTTTCCGAGAGCTGATTGACATGCCGAATATTAAGGAGGTAAATTATTGGTGGTGATTGCAGTTGATTGAGGTGCGGAATAACATGTGACTGTATTTTCAGCTGGCGGGCACAACTCACAACAACGTGCTGGAACTCCTGAACATCTTTGCGTATGGAACTTATAAGGATTATCTACTTAAACAGAATGAATTACCTGCTTTAAGTGCTAACCAAAAGAAGAAACTCCAACATTTAACCATCGTTTCCTTGTCCGAACAAGGCAAATGCATCCCTTACAAAACGTTATTGGCTGAGCTGGATATATCTAATTTGCGAGAATTGGAAGATTTAATAATCGAGGCGATCTATGCAGGTGAATTATACAAATCGATTCTTTTAAGCTTATTAACCCTTGCGTAGATTTCGCTGCTGTTGGCATTTGATATGACATGTATGAACCATGTTTAAGTGAATTGTGCTCATATGCAATGATTTCAGAGATAATTCAAGGGAAACTAGACCAAAACCAAGGGCTACTAGAAGTTGATACCACAATCGGTCGGGATATTCGCCCAGAACATACAGATGTAATCAAGAACACTTTAGAGTCCTGGTGTGAGGCATGTGAAACAGTATTGCAGACTTTGCAAGCACAAGTTGATCGTGCTAATCTGGAAAAAACTCAGAGGATTCAGAAGCGTGAGCAACAGGAGCAAGAGGTAACTATTACCTATCACAATCTGAACTATTATTCTGTCATTTATGTTTCGAACTCGTTAAGTGAATGAACTCTACTGATATCCCTCAATTCAGATTGCTACTCTGAAGAAAGCAGTGAAAGTTCACGCTCAGCAGGATCAAGATGAAATGTTGACTGACTCCCGCGAAGCTAAGGGTATTGAGAAGACACCGAAGAAATCTGCCAGATCTGGGATCCGCAGTGGTGGGAAGTTTTTTAACAAATAATCAGGTCGACAACTCATCACGTGTACACTCGTCTATCTATATATATATATATATATGCGACATAGCTCAACCGTCTCGATTCCAGCGCAGACCCTCATTTCTTATCACATTATTAATATGATAGATTATGCGTTTTGCATCAACTATTTAAGGGGCTTCAACAACCGTATTTGTAAGAGGAAAAAATTCTTAAAGCATTATTGCATGAGTTGAACGGAAGTCAATAAATACTTTTATTGACTTTGGAAATCTTCACTTGGAGGAAGGTTTTACAAATACTCATTTCATAATTCTTCACTGAATATTTCCACAAAATATTTTATACTTTTCAGTGATTTTACTCGTCAATTTATTCATTGAAACGTACGACATCACACATGACTCAGCATCTGCCACTGTACTTCATACTTGACATAATCGGCGAAACAGGAAGTGGAATTTAATTTACTATTGGATTCATTTGAATTGGACAAAGAAATCTCGTCACTCTGGCTCCCGGCCAGATGCCAGATGGAAGCAGTAGTATTGGGGGTTTGGTAAAAAGTTTATTCGAGTGTAGTATATACATATGTGGGTGATTGTACACATGTACGTACTTTGTGTACACTTGCTCTAGGCCTAGATGGTGCTATATGCTCCGAACTATGAGCACCCCATGCATTTGCCTTCCTCCGTGGTTATGCACATGAACATCATGCTATCACGTATAATGCATAGTGGTAGTGCTAGGAGTTTTGACGTGAAGACGAGGCTTATGGATGGAATTAATTTTGTCAACTCTTTTTGAGTGAGTGACTGTAAATGCTGACGCCGTTAAGTATAAGAGTAAAACTGCTGTTTTGTACTTAAACAACGTTCCAGTCCAGTGAACATATGACTGGGAGGATATTAAAGACATGTTGAATATTTTCACTTGAATCATTCCAAATTTCAATCTGAGTCCCGTTCCGCACTTGCTGAGATCAACTGAGGGATTTGGTTCCAGTTTATCAAGGATTTTCTGCACTGTGAAAGTTTTGAGTATTTGAGCATTCATTGGAAGGTAAGTATGATTGATGTTGATATCATTTGGGACCGTATGTGATGTGTTCAACTGCCACGAAACATGTTACTTCCTCCATTGCAGCCTTATAAAAATCCTGAGTAGATAAATGTGGGTTTTGTGGCCATGATTCCAAGTATTAGTACCGATGCAAATTCTTAAGAAGTGGCTTTATAAACATGTAGGATGCGACCCACTGGTCAAAGTATTAGTATAGTATCTATATGGTATTGTATTCCGGACGAAGTAATTGCAGCTCAAACTATATTGTTATCCATTTCAGTCGAGGGAAAGCTCGTAAAGAGTAAATTACGATACTTTTTCAAAGCATCTGTACGTATCTCTGGTTACTAAATCATCGGACGAGATCGAGACGTAACCCTTTCGCGCGAATCCAGTGGCCAGCTGACAACATACGTTTTCTTGGGGACAACACATGCCATAAAAGTTAGTTTAAGTTTTTCAATTCAAAATTGATGGGAATTATGTAGTATCAAAAGGCCTTGATTTGATAGATGTAATGTATGCTTGGCGCGGATATGGTTACTGGGACTGTGCAGTTTAAATAAGGTTTAAAAATATTACACTTATTAGTTTGGTTATTTTGGCTTCAGGTTGTCGTAGACTGCCGAGGTCACCATGAGTGAAGGCTTAGTTCAGCGTCGGCGGAACGTGCGGGCCGAAAACGGAGGAGTCTCATCCGCAGCGGAGGATGAAAATGAAGCACACCCCAGAGATTCAGATCAGGAGGACGCTGACTCCAAAGAGACCAGGTTGACATTGATGGAGGAAGTTCTCTTGCTTGGGTTGAAGGACAAAGAAGTGAGAAGAGGAAACCTTATTAATTTTGTATGCAGTGACAAAATTTGATCGTAAAAATTATTGAAATCATTTGTTACAGGGGTACACCTCGTTTTGGAATGATTGTATTTCAAGTGGCCTACGCGGGTGCATCCTGATTGAATTGGCCCTTCGTGGAAAGATTGAGCTGGAGAAGGCTGGGATGCGGAGGCGGAGCCTAACGAGCAGAAAAGTTCTAGTTAAGAACGATTCTCCTTGTGGTGACGTCCTCTTGGACGAAGCCTTGAAACATATCAAGGAAACTGAGCCTCCGGAGACTGTTCAAAGCTGGATTGAGTATTTAAGTGGTTAGTAACTTTAGTCTCTTCTGCTCTTACCTCTAATGCACACCTTACGATTTGATGTCCTTGATCTTTTTTTTTGTTTGTACAGGTGAGACCTGGAACCCATTAAAACTTTCATATCAGCTGAAAAATGTACGAGAGCGTCTGGCCAAGAATCTGGTTGAGAAAGGAGTATTGACTACCGAGAAGCAAAATTTCCTATTGTTCGATATGACCACGCATCCTCTAGTTGATAATGTTACTAAAACTCGCTTAGTGAAAAAGGTAAGTTGAATTCGTTGTAGAAAGTATATTTGTAATATGGTCTGTAGTGGTTTTTCCGCTGCTGTCACAATGATACCGACACCAGACGGTTTTTTCCCCATACATAAACTTGCAATATTGTTTCCGGTTTGTAATATTCCCTTGAGAAATAGGATCGGAGGCGTAAGAATAACATGCAGAGTGTTGAGGCTCATGCAAGAGCGAGCAGTAAATAGATGTGATCTTTGTACTCAAGTATGTGTGTTTGTGTGTTGTTGTTATCGAAGTGAAGGCGGAAAGGAAATGTGTACTCATGGCTTTGATTATTTGCTGACGAATTTTTCTTGTCACTCCCACCGCCACACATGTCCTGTTTTGCATCGTTGTCCACAGTGACAAGGCTCTTACGAGCTACGCTATTAGCCTATAACAGTGTCCTAACTGCACATGTTTGGAATGACTTGGACTGTAAGTAATGAGTTGGTTTGGTCTTCTATTGCAGTTGCAAGAGTCGGTGCTGGCGAAATGGGTGAATGATCCTCACCGGATAGACAAACGCACATTATCCCTCATTTATATGGCTCACTCCTCCGACGTCTTGGAAAATGCATTCGCTCCCCTCAACGATGATGACTATGAGTTAGCAATGAAGCGAGTGCGAGAGCTTATGGATTTGGATTTAGATGCTGAAAGTGCCAAACCAAGTGTGAATGAAACAATGTGGGCTGTCATAGCCGCATTTGTCAAATAATTCATCACGGATCGGAATCACGACGCCTATAGCTATAAATACTTGAATTGCGACGAATCATGGACAGAAAACAAATGTGAGGTGGAACCTTTAACTGTAAAGCGGAATTTGTCAAATGATTATTGTTTTTACCTGTACGTCTGCTACGACTACTACTACTACTACTACGGAAATACGAATGCCGTTTTACAGCAAGTCTCCTGAGAACGATTATGTAACGTTTTGATATGCCAGTGCAGTGGTGACTACTACACATATGTACATAGATATATTTGGAGTCCACCAACTCCTGGGGGTGAAAGCAAGCTATTAAGTTTTTATATGAAGCCAAGCTTATATCCGATCAGAGTGGAGGAATTCATGTCAACTATATAGTAATTATCATAAAGAAACGTAATCATAATATTAAATTTCCTAGTCCATTTAGCGTACGCACCACTTTTTAAGACGTTCTTTGTAATGTTAGAAGTACTAGTATAGACGTCATCTTGAGTGACTCAGTTTATCGAAACCATTTTGTTTATAATCTTTAATTCAGCTACCTGAATATTATATAACTCCTATGTCTGGAGTATTTTATGCGTAATTTAGTGCTCTTAGTTATATCGAATTTCTTGCAAAAAAAATTGAGCGGTAGACAAGGAATGAGTAGGGGCAATGCGTTATAAAGTATTTAGATATATATAAATGTCTTGGCCATACCGTAGTTAATACTGTCATTGCGTGGTTTCCAGGAGGTTGCGGTGCGATTGAGAAAATTTTGGGTGATATATACTGCATAACTCGATCCTTGAACAGTTTGTTATTTTGTCGCTGACGAAGGGACGGACGGACGCATGAAAAAAATCGATCCTATACACTTATGTCATAAAGTTACGGCCCACATGGAAGTGTTAGTTTCCGGCTAACAGTTATATAGTACTTGTATGAGCACAGTAGTTCCGTATTTGTTCCGTTCTCCTCCACATTTGTATTGTTGCAACGGCGGGACGAAGAACATGATGCAGTGCTAAGATTCCAGTTTAAACTAATATTTATTTTTTATTACATTATAATGTCTGGGATCTCCGGGCTATTACGGCAGTCCCCCACCATGATGGCGGGATAAATTGCAATCGCCTTTCATGCTGAACTGGCTGTTATTAGTCCGCAGATTTCCATTTAGTTTTACCTTTTTAAAGATCATTATTATTATTATTATTACGAAATCTGTGAGCGCTTACATTGCCTATAGACATAAGTATTCCTACTAAGATGCGAAGAGGTAGCTTAATTGGGTACTATATATGGTTCTGGATTGTAAATATAAGGATGATGATATGATCTAAAGAACGAGCATATGATAATATAGAGAATTATTATAACCAAATTATACATGAAATACAAGGAAGTTAACTTAAGTATAAAATCCATTCCTTTTTCTGGCATGCCATATGATGTGCATAGGTGGCAGTAAAGTAGGGATTTTTCTCAGAGGAGAATATTCCGGGTGGCTACTTTTCAAAACTTTGTTTCACCCGTGCGGAAGTGATGGATCATGGATCTCAAGTTTCAAAGTGCAACTGGTGACCGGTTTTAGGAGTTTATAGCAACTTGTGCACCGTTCATGTTTAAGTATCCGCCACGTGGAGTTTTCACATGAACTACATGTGGTCCGTTCAGTTTCACAGCATGATATGTGGGAAGATGCCTTTTCAAATGCTTATTCAATCGGAACGTGTTGCATAAGCTCCAATGATTGTATTGTGTAGCTTTGAGTCAGCTCCTAATTGAGTCGTTCCGCAATGATGCTCATCCAAACAACGATTGAAAAGTCGGCATTTGCGGAAATGGATCCCAATCTCAAGCTCGTTTTGCCGAACCGCCTGACCCTCATGGACTTCTGCATCTAGACTCTTCATCATCTTTTTCGCTTCCACTGGAGCAGCTCGACCTTTTGCAGTTTCCTCTCTTCGCATCCTAAACTGGAGGCAATTAAAAAAGCCGGATGTGAAGTTTTTTTTACCAGCTGCTCGCACCCAGCCAATTAAACGGGTCCCACGGTGGTCGGGAAAAGTACAAAAACATGAATGTGGATGAATTGTACGATTGAATTGACCAAGTTGCCAATACTATTAAGTAATTATTGCAATCCTACGTTCTTGAATTAATCTTTTGATGACCTTAACCTGTGCCTCAAAGTTGTTCTCATCTTCAGTTTCGCTCAGTCCAAGATTTTCTCCCAGATACCCGACGACAAGTTTGGCACATAAACCAAAGCATTCCCTGCACCGAACTTTTGGGAAATCAACACTGGAATTTCGGCGTGAGAAAATGCGTAGATTCCTATCCTGTATGTGGTAAAACGCTAAGATATGGTCATATCATTTAAAATTCCCCATGGGTACGGAGGTCTGCTATCTGCTACCTACTGCAAGACAGCCCTACAGAATAGCATGTACTGAGGTGAGATAGTACCACTGCGTATTGCTGAAAGACCCATGACGTGTGAAGATCAGGAAATGCGGGGTAATTAGTCTGCGATAGTACAGTCTTGCCCCCGTGTCATTACACTCCTGACCAAATTACCATTGGGAATTCCACTCAGGTTGCTCACCCGCCAAACATAAGTAGATACTAGTACATATAGCTGCAAGCTAGAACTGGATACGCTCTGACCGCGGACAGAAATGATTTATCATTCACGTGGCCCCTCACGTATGTAAATTACCCGTTTCCGGCTTATCAACAGCCGCTGTGAGTGCGGGACGCGTGCTAACATTAGAATGTCTTAACTAATGTGCAGATGATCTGGCTCCCGTAGAACTGCAATTGGAACTAAACATAATTAGCAAAACTACACGTACGTACAAAAACCGTATTATGCATGTGTACCCTCTCAATCAGAGTTTGTATTGACATAGATGACCAGACCACAGGAAGAGTGTTAACAAATTGTGGGTTAAGGGAGTTCAAGGGATTCAGTTCTAACCTCTCGTCCGACTCAGTTCATTGATATGGAGTTGCTAATGCTTATACTATACGCTGGATACAGGAATTTCACGAACGTAACATATCGTCGTTTGGTTCGACACGCATGGAAAGTCCTTGTACCCAAATATGTATGCCCTACGCCACTCCACCATGAGTTGGGATTTTAAGTGATGCAATTAATCGCTTAGTTAGTCAGCTACTGCACCTGCTGAATTAATCTACTCGTCCTGTTGGTGGTACCATTACTGGCACGGTTTACCGACGCAACGCGGCCTTACGACAGACGGCCACGTTTGACTGCGGGACACATGAGTGTGAGTCAGGTCTGCCGTGCGATCTCATCTAGAGCGATTCGCTTCCAAAAATTTTCGTCTAGAGATTTCTCATTTACTTCCACGTTGCTCCATCAGAGTTTTAAAGGTGTATCCCCCATTTTGCTGCCTCACAGCCACATATACATTTGAATCCAATATGATGAGAGTGCTGTCAACCGATCCTCGCTCCCTTTCAATGCGGAATAATTCTGGCAAGTGGCGGTGGCAGGGACTTGAACAACGTTGAAGTTAATGAGTTCCTCCACACTATGAGCATATAGAATGATGAATGGTTGTAGACCACTCAAGTTGGATTGTTTACAAACAACCACGTGCTTGTACTGTGATTCAGCCTGAGAGTTGATTCCCACTGTGAATGTCCCAGCACAAATATACCACCTTCTGAGGATTGCCTGTTGTCAACCAGCCAATAGACGCTCTGATTAATGAAGAACAATGAGCCCATAACTTGTTCAGTTTATACTGAGATATTAAGCCAGTGCAGTAGTAGGTAGCTTGTAATGACGTCCATACAGGCATATATGTATTCGTACATTTCCAGTGGAACGTGAGGACTGACTACGAGGTTATCATAGAGAAACAATGGGGGCTTCCTGTACTAATCCACTGTATATGATTTCTTCAAGTACTCAAACTGAGTTTTTAAACCACAACTCCAGCCGCCCCGAGTATAACCTATGAAGCACGTCCTAAGATGGGAAATTCCACATTAAATTTCTCGATGTTGTAACCAATTTCCCACTAGAGTCCAAAGTATGACTGTCATTTTCAAGGGGGATCAAAATGAGGGGCTGCACGCCATGCCAACTAAGGCATTCATCCAGAACTTCAAAAGAAGTACTTCCAAAACAAGGTGTTTCGCAAATCGAGGACGTGTAAGAAGGAGATGACGCGGTACGCGGTATGATTATAACTGGAACATGGAAAACACTTTTAGCTTAACTGATTTAAGAGCCATGGTATTGCGCAAATGACAACGGGAGATTGTTCACCTGAGTAAGCTTGAGCTGACAACAACAAATGCGTAAGCGTGGGTAAAGTTAACAATTTTTCATGGATCTGCCGCCTCGGGACTTTCCTCAATGTTTTCCCTATTTGAAATCCCTCAAACCTTAATAGTCCTAATCACGTCGCCAATAATGTGGTCATCTCAATCAACTTGGTGTAGATAACTACATAACTGACGAATAAATGTAATGTTTGAATTTCCCTTCCGCAAATTTTGATTGCGAACTACTGCGGATTGTCATTGAGTTATCATTATGAGCTATTGTATAACTTGTCGTTTCCAGTGTACAAACTCTATGCGTCACACTATATCTCGCGTGCTGTCGCACCATGGTAGTTCTCACTGGAAGAATAATGGAAGATTGATTAGTCTCTAACGTGCATGCGAGCTACTCATACTGAAATTCAAATCGTTCTTTTGCCCACTGACCATTTCAAATATTACCAGATTAAGTCGGATTACCATACGATGTATTTCACACGTCATGCAAAGCCCCAACGTTTATAAACCGCAGGCAATCATGGCAGCGTTTACCTGTTCCAAAATTGCCATGGATTTCAGCATTGAACCTAGTTTAATTTCACGTTGGGTCTCGACTTGCGAAAGTGCAAACAGAACAGTTTGGATATTTCCCAGAATTCTGGGATTCATGCAATTGGCATTGCTGATGAGACCTGTAAGCGGCGGCGACGCCGACAATGGGATTTAATGGCGCCGACTTGCCGTTTTGCAAATATGAAACCATTACGGTTAACAGAGCAGGTCGAGTGTCGCTGGATTCGGAGTTAGCGTAATAAGACTGTAGGGGTGGGGACATAGTCGTACTTGATTGTGAATGTGAAACTTGAGGTTTGACACACGTCCTGACCTGTCCCTCAACTCGTGGAGCTGGAGCAATATGTCTATCGCAATGGATGTAGCGGTGTAATCAGAGCATTGGATGTGTTAAGGTGGATATACATTTCACTGGAAGCGTGAAATATAGGGCGGCAATGTCCTACTTATCATTTGTTATCAGGACAAGCCCAGGGGAATATCAAATCCAGGATCGGCAGAGCGACTGACTCAGCAGTGATTTTCCCGTTAATGCTCATGTTCCACGAGTGCTCATAGAAGTGATTAATATACATTTCATAAAAAAAGCATATGTCACTTTCCAGAAAAGGACTGCATGGCAACNAGCATATGTCACTTTCCAGAAAAGGACTGCATGGCAACCAGATGGTTTCCGATATACGATCAGCAACTTACGAGAGCCTCGCTCCGAAGGTCATCATGTTAAAGGAGACCTGAGAAATATATGCAAAACTTTTTCTGCTCCAATCCAATGTCAACTTGGAAATGTTTAAGGAACAACGAGCAGGAATATCAGCTCCAATTCCCCCACAATTGGTAAAAATGTATGGCTCACTACCTGATTCTTGCCACACTCAAGCACACGCGAGCTTCCTCCTTTTTCATCAACTTCCGGTCGATCAAAGGTTTCACAACATTTAGCATTTCGTGTGCAACGAGTGGCCGTATACATGATGCGCGCAAGGATGCATGACGTCGAGCGCGTGCAGTATTGCACCTACATTTGTAGCCGCCAAACTTGTTGTTACTTACCTCAGTCAATTCATAGCGTGCCTTAATAGCGTCATGAATGGATTTTATTGAAATGTTATCAAGCATGTTTAATGTCCTCAATCGACAGCGATGTAATCTGCCTGCATTTCCATCAGGTGTCCATCCATACTTAAATCCCTTTCATTGCATTGCCGTTGATGAACCATATAAACAAAATCTATTACAACTTCATAAGCGGTAAATGCCTCTCCACACTAATAACAGTGCATAGAGATTGGAAGGAGGCAATTAAGGTTTTAGAATGGACTCTAACCTTGGCAATAAAATACTCATTTGAGTCGCACGGCAGTCTCATCACCAACGCGGAGGGATGGGAGCGGATTCTGTGGGATTTACCTTGTACTTATTTTTTTATATAATTACAACAACGAGTTTAGATAAAAGTTTTACGAGGAAACTACATACATGCATACTATGATGCACTGGGTGAACCTCTCATCCGGCGGCAAAGCCACTTGAAAAGGAGATGTGTGTGTGTGTGTGTATATATACATCCACACGAGCACAAATTAGTTTCGCATGTAAATCTCTCATCAATTATGACGTGAATTCTAACTGCGGCTGTTGTTTACATCTTTCAGTTTTATTTTCGTTCCATTTGAATATACCGAGAGGTGTCTTGTGCAACGCTCTAGTTCAAATCTGTTAAGAGACGGTGAACATTATCGTCAAGCCATGTGCTCCTCATGGTCACTCACACAAGCATCAGCTCACACGCGCCGTCGTTGGCTGTTGGCTCTGGCCTCACGTAGTGCCAGGGTCCAAATTCCAAACGGCAACAGGAGTTGTCTTGAGCCAGCATTTGGATTTGAATGCGTACTCCTCT
>WJFA01001300.1:0-22528 GCA_009870155.1 Pseudobourletiella spinata | reverse complement strand
GCGTCGAGTAGATCAAGGATGTCTTATCTGAGATGTTCGAATTACAGGGAATATAAATTAATTATTTTATATATATAGTCGCAGCCATACAAGCGGGTAGAGAGCTGAATCCAACTCGGAGCTGACTTCTTACCAGTTACGTAGACAGTGCTCGCGGTGAAGGCCTCTCCGTACTTGTTGAACCCACGGCAAGTATATAATCCTTGATCTCTTTCATGGACTCCATCAATGTCCAGGGTGACGAATCCAAAGTCAAACGTAGATTTGCATCGCGCTCCTAAATATTACACACGGAATCCGTTAATTTATTTGACTGCGCAAATAATCCTGCTACTTTCCACCCGTACTTGACCTACCCTGTTCCAAGGGCTTGCCATTGAAGAACCATTCGACGTTCAAAAGTGGATCCTCCTTCGGTTCTACTCGACATTCCATGTGCAAGTGATCATTCTCCATCAAGTTTACAGTCTGTTCCAGCGGGACGATAAAGTATGGCTTCTGGTAAATGGCTTCAGGAAGACTGGGCTTACGCTTCTGTTTCCCCTGTTACAAAAGAATAAAAATTGTTTACAAAAACCTCTCAATATACAGCATTATTTAAATTCATTGTAATTTTTCCCATGTCTTACTGCGAAGGCGGCATCTATTTCTTGAACCTTCTCAAGACCGGCCTCTCCCTTAGGATGGACCGTGTCCAAGAAGAGTGCCTGCTTGCTCTTGACCTTGAGGGTTCCCGAAGTTGTGGCTTGCCCCTTCTTATTAGTCGCACGGACTGTGTACATTCCCTCATCTTCTGGGTAACACTTGTCAATGTCCAGTGAAATTACCCCAAAGTCAAACTTGGTCACGTAACGTGCTGCCGGCTTGAGGGGTTGTCCGTTGACAAGCCATTCTGTAAGATAAGTCACTCTCATGTAATGAATGTTCAGAAACTATTTTATAGTTTTCAGTCTAGGCTGTGAGTCATGGAAGGATACAAAAAAATACGTGGTGTGTACCGATTTTAAGAGTAGGATCCTTGTAGGGTTCAACTTTGCATTCAAAGTGTCCGCTCTCCCCCTCGTTGAGCTCCAGGTTGTTCAAGTGGCTCAGGATAAGGGGTGCATCATATTCGGTTTCCGTCTGAGGGCGGCTAACATCCCGTGGTGCCTCTAGCTCCTGGATCTTGGGCAAAGCCTCCGGCCGCATACTGTCGGACTTGAGCCATGGGGAGTCTTCGATCTTGATCTGACAAGTCGTAGAGGCCTCTCCATAAGGATTCCTGGCCTTGCAAACGTAAATTCCAGCGTCATCGGGTCTGATACCACTGATATCCAGTGTGACGAGTCCAAAGTCATATGCGGGCCTAATTCGAGCTCCTGTAGTAAAACAAATAAACATTGACTTATCCAGTTAACATGTTCAGTGCGGGTATCCGACAAAAAATTGCATGGGGAACCCACCAGTTGCAAGCGGCTGACCATTTTTGAACCATTCAATAGTCATAGTTGGATCTCCTCTCGGCTCAACGAAAGCCTCGAGGTGGAGGTCTTGAGCCTCCTTCAAGTTGTCATGGCTGACGAGCTGTCGCGTGAATACTGGAGGTGCTTGAGGGAATTTGTCCACAAATTCTGGGCGCTGGTCCTTGGGCTCTGCCTCACGGAGACGGATCTTGTCCCACGCCTCAGGATGAGATGAGTCCGCCACGATAGAGGATCGTGCTGTGAATAGTAATAATTCCACAATAATATTAATAAAAGTAGTTTTATATTAATTTTGACTTGCCATGATGTCAATTATTATTATTATTCTTATTCTTATTATTATTATTATTGTAAGAAAAAAGACGCTCACATTTCACACGCATCGTTGTTGATGTAATAGCCTCTCCGGCTTTGTTGGAAACTTTACACATATACACGCCCGCATCCTCAGGGATGCAGGACAAGACATCAAGGGTGACAAAACCAAAGTCATGGTTTGTTCGGAATCTCGTCCCTGTGCCACAGGGAAACAGCACAAATGTAGAGGGTACAAGACGAATACAAAACCAAATTGAGTGTAACTTAACAATTACACATATTACTAAGTGTAATAAATGGAGCATAGGAAGGGTGGAACCAGAGGATGTCAAGCTCCCCACTATTCACTAACCTGTCTTCAGCTCCACACCGTTGAGGAACCATTCATACTTGAGATTGGGGTCACCAACAGGAGTGACGCGGCACTCGAAGTGAGCATGTTGGCCCTCCCATACCTCTTCAGGCCCGGTGAGGGATGCGGTAAAGACAGGCTTCTCGTACACTTGCTCCGCCTCCGGGATCTTATCCGGCTGACGAGCTTCCAGCTCTTGGATCTTCTTCATGCCCTGCGGATGCTGGGACTCGGATAGGATAGTTTGTTGAGCTAAAGTAAAAGGCAATGTCCATTACATATTGGCATGATGAACCTTAGCGGGTGTAGACAATGACTGAGTGAACTGATGAAAACTCTCTACCTCGGATGCGCATTGAGGCAGTGGTGACAGCTTCACCGAGTTCATTGGAGGCTCGGCACATGTACACACCCTCATCCTCCGGGCGGACCTTGGCGATGTCCAGAGCGACATATCCGAAATCGTGGGTACGCTTAATTCGGGAACTTTCCTCCAGCGGCTTCTCATTACGGAACCATTCCACCTTGAGCTTTGGATCATTCACAGGGATGAGCCGCCCTTCAAAGTGAGCATTCTCCATCTCGCCGACTCCGTCCAAGTTCTGAAGCGGGACGGTGAAGACGGGCCGTTGGAAGGTAACTGCCTCCTCCAACTTGGGTTTGGACTTGGGCTCCTCCAGAGCTCGAATCTTCTCGAGTCCCTCCGGCCTCTGGGAATCAGTAACGATGGCACTCTTGGGAATGACTCGCAAGTTGATGCTGTGGACTGCCTCGCCCAGCGAATTCACAGCCCTCGCAGTATACTCTCCAGCATCCTCGGGGATGCATTGCTTAATGTCCAGGGCGACATAGCCAAAGTCGAAAGTTGTGTGGAATCGGTTCCCTTGGGGGAGTGGCTTCCCGTTATGGTACCACTCCACGCGAAGGGAGTTGTCCCGAATGGGCTCGACGCGGCATTCAAAGTGAGCGGTGCCGCCTTCGTATACCTCCGTCGTGCCGACTAGGCTGGAAGTGAACTTGGGTGGAGTGGGCACGGGCTCATCCACTTGGATCTTGGCTGGTCGGGCGTAGGATTCCATGTCACGGATCTTTGCCCAACCCTCGGGATGCTGGGAATCGGAGAAGATATTGCTCTTTTCTGAAAGACAAATAATGGGTTTTGTGATGCACACAAGTTACAAAATTTCGTACTGCGGTTTTCACAGTTCGAAACTTCTCGAAACGAAAACTCACCTCTCACTGCGATGTTGCAAGTGTTCACGGCTTCGCCGACAAGGTTCGTCGCCTTGCACATGTACACGCCCGTATCCTCAGGATAGGCGTACAGAATGTCGAGGGCAACATAGCCAAAGTCGTGAGTGGTTCTGAAACGGTGACCGGTCTTGATGGCCACTCCATTGACGAACCATTCCACCTTTAGGTTAGGGTCATTCACAGGGGTCAGGCGACACTCCAAGTGGGCATGATCGGCTTCCTTCAAATTTTCCAGACTGTTCAGTGGGGTGACGAATACTGGGGGCTCCATCTTGGGCTCCACATCTACTGGCTTCGGTCTTTCGTAGGACTCAAGATCCCGAATCTTCTTCAGACGGTCTTCATCCAATGTTTGCAACTCCAAGCCAGCCTTACCTGCATTCACAAGATTTTAGAGCTCAATAAATCAACAACAAAAATTATCTATTCTCCAGTCAATAGCATAGCGTATTAGCTGGGAGAACCCAAGGGGGATTTGAGGACGTGAAAACTAATGATAGTTAGTAGAGCTCACCTTGAACGGCAACCGAGCAGGTGGTGACGGCCTCACCGACCGCATTCACAGCCCTGCAAGTGTAATTGCCCGAGTCCTCGGGATATGCATAGAGAACATCCAGGGCAACAAAGCCAAAGTCGTTAGTGGTCTTGAAACGATGACCTGTGCATTAAATAATTATGTTATGGAAACCGCTCCATCCACCCACTCGCAGGCCGCAACCAACATATTGGACAACTTTTAGTCTATAGGACAAATCACCTTGTGGAATGGGTTGGCCGTTGCGATACCACTCAACCCGCATGGTGGCGTCATTAATGGGGGTGAGAGTAGCCTCCATATGAGCTGGTTGACCTTCTGGAAGTCTATCGATATTTCTCAAGGGTTTGACAAATTGAGGTTTCTCCAAAATAGGAACATCCTGTGGTTTGGGTGCACCAGGCTTGTGTTCCAAGTGTTTGATTTTCTCCAGTGCGTCCGCATGTTGCGTGTCCAAAATAAGGGCTGCTTTGGCTGAAGAAAAATAAATAGCATAAAGTGTAAAGGCAAGTTAGTGCGGAAGAACGGCCACATGCATACTTTGGCAGTGCCAAATGCCGAATAGAAGGTGATGGGGCTCACGTTTAACGTTGATGCGAATGGAGGAGGTTGCCGAGCCAACCCTATTGGTCGCCTTGCAAGTATACTCCCCAGTATCTTCGGCAGTTAAAGCTAAGAGATCAAGAGCGGCAAAACCAAAGTCATAAATTGGTCTGAATCGGTGGCCGCTCGGGACGGGGGCTCCATCCTTAAACCATTCCACCTTCATGCTGTCATCGGGATACGGCTCAATGCGACATTCATAATGACTAGATTGTCCTTCAGCGAGATCAGTGGGTCCGCCCACTTGTGTGACGAATCTCGGTGGTCGGTTGACGATCACCTCCTCCTCCACACCGCGTCGGTAGCGGGAGTCATCCTCGAGCATGCGGATCTTCTCGAGAGAGGCCTCATGCAGAGTGTGTGCGTCCGCTTTGCTGACGACAACGAGATTTGCACTCGTCACAGCCTGGCCCAAATCGTTTACGGCACGACAGGTGTACGTTCCTGAGTCATCCACTGTGACCCATTTCAAGTCCAGCGAGACGAATCCGAAATCATGCATAGTTGAGATTCTATTTGAGGCTTGAATCGGCCTTCCGTTCTTGAGCCATTCCACTTTCAACTTGGAATCGCCCACTGGAATGAGCCGAGCTTCGAAGTGAACTGGCAGCTGTTCAACTTGCTGAACATTCTTGGGCGGCTGTGTGAAGAATGGAGCCTGAGTGATCATTTCGTCCTGGTACGTCGTCTTTTGCATCTTTCGTTCTTCCAAACTCCTCAGAGTGCTCAGCGACTGTTCATGCTGACTCTCGTGGATGATTGATCTCTTGGCTAGAGAACGGGAGAGAGAGAGAGAAATGCGTAGGTTATTTTCTCGGTCTCATGGTGTGGCAAATTATTCGTTGAAAAATAAACTGGATAGTACTTACAATGAACCTGCAGATTGGCACTAGTGACTGCTTGGCCCAAAGCATTGGTTGCTCTACAAGTGTACGTACCAGAGTCCTCTGGCGTACACTGAAGAATATCGAGTGCGACGAAGCCAAAGCTGACCGTCTCGTTGAATCGAGATCCTGATTCAAACATTCAATTGAACATTAAAATAAAGTTACAGGCAAAGAGTTAAATCTGTTGTGGCCATGTCAATTCATCTCTGCACTCACCAGACTTGACAGGTTCGCCATCTTTGAACCATTCCACTTTCATGGTGGAGTCACTGACAGGAATTAGTCGTGACTCGAAGTGGGCTCGTTGAAGCTCCTTAATCTCGACATTTTTCAAGGAGGTGGTGAAAACCGGAGCTTGAGTGGTGACAGGCTCCTCTTCCCAGCTCTTCCGCTTCGTCTTGCTGTCCTCGAGCATCTGGATCTCCTCAACAGTTCGTGTCTCCACTTGGCTGCCTGTCAGAATGCTCTTGGTCCCCTTGACACGGAGCTCGACGTCGATTTGGTCAGCGCCATTTAGGTTTTCTGCACGGCAGGTGTACACACCGGAGTCTTCCGGGATTAGTCCGACAATATCGAGAGCGACATATCCGAAATCGTGGATCGGCCGGAATCGGGAGCCTACAGTGATGGGTCGTCCATCCTTGTACCACTCCACCCTCAAGTTGGAATCTGTGACGGGTTCGAGTTTGGCTTCAAAGTGGGCTGTTTGATTCTCCTTAGCCATGACATTCTTTGGTTTGGACAAAAACTTTGGTTTGATATTCACGACTTCATCGACCACCTCGCTTCGGCGATAGCGGGAGGTGTCTTCCAGAACTTGGAATCGTTCCAGGCCAGAGCCTGACCCGTCAGCTCCCAGCTGAGCATCCTTGCGAGCTTTGGAAAAATGGAAATAAAATTTCTAAGAATGACCACTTATCTGGCTTCCAGACCAAGGGGGATACCAATGTAGAACTTACCAATAACATGGAGAGCGGAGGAGGTGACAGCTTCTCCGAGACTATTTACTGCTCGGCATGTATATACTCCGGAATCGCTAGTATACACGCTGAGAATATCGAGAGCGACGTAGTCGAACTCATAGGCTGGTCGGAATCGGTGGCCCACAGGAATTGGTTTGTTATTGCAGTACCACTCGACTCGCATCGTGGAGTCACCAACGGGTTGGAGCCGAGCTTCCAAGTGAACATTTGACAACTCAATGGTAGAAACGTTTTTCAGTGGCTTCGTGAAGACGGGAACAGTCTGCTGAAACACTTCTTCCTGGGCGTCTCGCTTGTATTTCGAGGAATCCTCCAGGTAACTGATCTGTTCCAAAGCCGCTTCGTTCTGACTAGTCATATCTTACGGCGGCCTTTCCAATTATCTGCATCAAAATAAGGCATTAATTAGTACCTCGATTATCGTACAAGTATTCGTATAGGAATTTGAGATTATCCATTTAATTTAGCCTACCCTCACGGCTGCTGATGTATGGGCAGAGCCGAGCTTGTTCGTGGCTCTGACGGTGTATTCCCCAGAGTCGAAGGTGGTTGTTGAAATGACGTCGAGTGCGACGTAACCAAAGTCGTAGTAAGTCTTGAATCGGGATCCGACGGTAATTGGTCTGCCGTTATGGAACCACTCTACTCTCATCGTAGGATCACCCATGGGTTCAAGTCGGGCTTCCAAGTGGATGGCCTTCCCTTCCGGCATTGGTCTCACATCCTGAAGAGGTTGTACGAAAACTGGCTTGGACTTGCACACCTCCTCGATCTCATAGGTGGGTTCAACGAATTCCTTTGCTCGTTTTTCCGTCACTTGGTGAATGGCAGTGGTATCGATGTCCCTTCGGATCTCCACCTGCATCGTTCCATCGAGACGAGCTTCACCGACGGAGTTACGAGCGACGACGGTGTATGTTCCGGTGTCTTCGGCCCGAACGCTCATGATGTCGAGGGCGACGTAGCCGAAGTCGTGGTAGGTTTGAATACGATTTGCTGACATCAGGGGACGGCCATTAAGGAACCAGTCCACCTATATGCATCGTAATGAAATGCATATGAAAGATCTTATTTTAAATATCAGCAAATAAAATTGAAATGCCGCATTAAATTGTCTTATAAGTGTTGAAGCCCCTTCACTTACCCTCATCGTGGTGTCGGATTGAGGCTCCAGCCGGCATTCGAAGTGTGCCCTCTGTCCTTCTCGAATCTTATTAGTTCCTTTAAGTGGTCCCAAAAATCTTGGTGCAACTTGTTTCACCTCTTCGATTGCCTGCTGAGTCTTGCTATACCGGCTGTGATAAAATACAATTTTGGAGAATTAAACGTTAAAACTCACGTCCTACAAATGTAGATGTTCAAATATCAAATTTAGCCCGCTTATGTCGTACCTTGAGTCTTCCAAATACTGAATCTTCTCAAGCCCTTCCGGATGCTGACTGTCGACGACGACATCCACTTTGGTAACAACGGTGAGTTTGGCAGAGGTAACGGCCTCTCCCAGGGCATTGCTAGCCTTGCAGGTGTACGTACCCTGGTCATGCACCGTCACTTGTTTAATGGTGAGTGCGACGTAGCCAAAGTTAAAGAATGTTGTGATCCTCGAACTGGCCTCCACCGGTCTTCCATCTTTGAACCACTCAACCTTAAGTTTGGAGTCGCCAACAGGCTCAAGGCGGGCTTCAAAATGAGCAAACCCGTTCTCCCTGATGTTCAGTTGGTCCCTTATTGGAGTTTTGAATTCAGGTGGTGAAGTTGACTCCGGGATTTCATCGACGCGTTTGAATTGTGACAGAGCATTGTACGCTTCCAGCTCCTCAACGGATTGGATGTACTTTTGTTGTTCAGGTATATCCAGCGAACTGGTAACGGAGCTCTTGGCTGTGAAAATGACAATAAGGATCATAAACTTTGACCATGACAATGGTAATTATTATCCACAAGTCCAACAACTAGTAAAAATTACCGAGGACGTGAAGGACGGCATGTGACAGAGCCTCTCCAGCACGGTTGACGGCGCGAACCGTGTAAGTTCCTGAATCCTCGGATCTCAAATGGTGAATGTTAAGGCTGACGTAGCCAAAGTTGAAAATGGTCGTTGTTCGGGAACCTTTTAATGAAATTCCTTGCGTTAATTAATGACTTCCGATTATTCGAGTGTGCGTGCGAAATTCTAGGTTAATTGAAGTCAGTAAAATAGTGCATTTTGGTCCGGACGTACTTGCTGTGAGTGCTCTGCCATCCTTGAACCACTCCACACGCATGTAAGGGTCGGACACAGGAGTTAAAGTAGCCTCGAAGTGAGCATTTTTCCCCTCGCTCAGCTCTCCCAAATTAACCAGCTCTTTGGTAAAGACGGGCTTCTGCTTGTACTCCTCCACAGATTCTTGGCGGGTGAATCGGGCGTAGTCTTCCAGTTGCTGAATCTTCTCCCAGCTGTCAGGATGTTGGGACGTCTGCTCGATCGTTGACCGGGCTGAAATTATTTCAATATAACGTACGTTGGCATTGCCCGATCACATATCTCATTCGCTCCCTTAAAAATTCCACTCACGTTCAACAATGAGAGTGGCAGAACTTTCAGCGGAGCCAGTGGCTGAGCTGACGACGCAGGTGTAGACACCAGAATCCACTCGAATGAGACTGAGGAGGTCGAGAGCAATGAAGCCGAAGCGATTGGTCAAACTTGCTCGGGAACTGGCAGCGAGGGACATGCCATTGACGAACCATTCCACTTTCATGGTTGGGTCACCAACAGGGTGAACCTTCGCCTCAAAATGTGCACGACCTCCCTCTACTTGCCTAACATCCCTTAAGGGTGTGAGGAAGACTGGTGGTTCGAACGTCCTGTCCTGCTCCTGTCGGGTCTGCTGAGGTCGGGCCCTCTCCACATGACGCAAATAGATTACCTCAGGTGACGGTGGTTTCCTAAAACGTGCCATATAGCATTCATATCATATCTTTATCATTAGATTTCCATCACATTCCTCAAGTTATTCTCGTCATACATCACGATGAAATTCGCACGGCCGTTTGTTCAATGTCAGAGGAGTTACAAGTAATATTTAAAGGGCCCTATCACTTCATAATCAGTGTTGATGATGGCAGGACTCGGCCTACTCACAGCTGACTGATGTAAGCGAGGCGGTGCCATGGCATGAAGGATTTACTCAAGTCATTAATTTTAAACCGGGCTTATTTTTACACCAACAAAATAAGGGCTACGACGGAGACAAGAGGGATTACTTGTTCTCGCGTCCCCATCCCGTATCTTCTAAATAGCGGGGAACATGTGCCGTAACATTTTACTTCATGTGCCTCAACATATGTAGTACAGTCAACGACCGTCAGACTCCCGTAGCTCCTAAATCAGCGTCTGTAATATATCTAGTTCAGCCTGTCAAATGCCACCTTTAATGCCTTCTCCTTCCATTCTCAAAAATGGCTGCCCCCGACGTTCTAACGTCCTAGTTTGTGTATATGGGATGGCATAACGAGCGTGCATGTGGGTGTCTGTGCAGTGTGTACGTGGTCCCCGACACACGGCGTGCGGCTGTGAGGGTATACATGTGTAATGTTTTTGTGGGTGCACTGCAAGCCTGTTGTTCCTAAAAGCAGTCCGTCCTTCCTCCGAAATGTACATACGGGAGGCAGTTGTTAAAAATACACTTCAAGGTCCAGCAATGCCGGAAAACCCCGAGGATTAAGCCGCATGAGTGAAAGAAAACTATGGTACGTCTGGATTATGTAGTTTAAGTTATCTCTTTTCCGCGAGTCAGCGGCAGCTTGCACTACATTCAGAGGGCAAAATTTGGAAACCGGGAGGACAAATTAGCTGACTGAGCGGAGGCCAGCCAGACTTCCTCATTGATTCACCTCTGCGTTTTTAGAGTGTGCGAGAGAGTATTTTACAGCGGTAATGGTTCAGATCGGGTAAAATGTTTTGATTCCACTCCCGTTTTTCACGGCTGTTCTGAGAGGCCCAAGGTGTTGTGAAGAGGATCGAACCGTGTAATGTGTAATTAAGTTGGGGGCGGCCATGTTAAATGCCGTTGGGTGGCCTCCGTTCCACACTCACATTTCACAAAATAGTGAGGAGGCTCGTTCCTTGTAATTTTGAGTGTTTAAAAACGTTTAGATCCAAGGGAATTGGTAATGAGAAAATGTGTTTCTGTATAGGAGGAAGACATTTGGGGGGATATGTGCATAATAAAAACTAATCTTAAACTTATATGTAGGTCTGCATGATGAATGGTGTGTGTGTGTGTGTGGACCGGCATTCTCCTGAAGAAAAGGATGAAGAAGACTGTGAAGCCGGGTAGGGGATCAAGATGTGGAGGGATGAGGCAAAGAAGAAAGAGAAGGCGCGGATGAAAACAGAAAAACATGTGAACTAGAACATCGTTCGTCCCAGCCGCAGGAATACTTGCACGTGTGCTTGGCAACTTTTTGGCGATAAAATTAACGAAGGGAAGGAGGGATGAATAGTAGAAGGAACTTGAGTGAACGACTTGAGAGCTTTGAGGAAGTGTGTGTACGTGTTGGAAATGGTATGCAGCTGGGTGCAGATTTGCAAAAGTGAGAATCATATTGCGAGGAAAATTTGCATGGCTTACTCTGGTTCAATGACTTTTGTTGGTTTCGGCAGCTGTAGTCGCCAAGGTTGACCTGGGGCCTCTTGGGGTCGTTCGACAAAGAGCCGAGCCCGAGTTGCAGTGGAGCCGGCTGCGTTTTGTGCCGTACATTGGTACCATGCTGAGTCACCGGCTCGGGCTCTCGGAATTTCCAGTTTGGAAGCACCACCCTCGGATGTAATGATCACATTTTCGTTTGAGGTGATGCACACACCGTCCTGAAGTTTGTAAGTACACAGTATGTTTTGTAATTATGAGTGCAAATTTCGAGACCGTAACCCTGTGTCCTTCTCTTAATTAACACCAGATGCAGGCTCACCTTCTGCCATGAGATTCTGGGAATAGGCGTGCCCACGGCTCGCGCGAAGAGTTCAACGGGTTCCCCCTCCCGGACATGCACCGTGCTGAATCGCTCGACAAACTTAGGTGCAACGATATTCTCCTTCTCGATCACATTCACATTCACCTCGAACATGGCGTCACCCGACTTGTTTCGGGCGATGCACTGGAGAAGACCAGCATCGTTTCGGTTCACGGCCGTAATGAGAAGAGCATGATTGCCCGCCTCGTTCACCAGGATCTTGTGTGTGGCATCATTCTTGACGGGTTGCCCGTTGATGAGCCAAGTAACATCAGGTGGGGGTCTGCCCACAACACGGGCTTCTAAGCGTAATGATTTGAGCTCCTGGATGTCTATATCTCGGGGTGGGGTAGAGGTGAATCGGGGTGCTAAGGATTTATCTTGACTCTGGTCGGTAATTCCACCTTGTTGAGGTCTCTCCGCTTGTTCCACAGCCAAGTATGAGGATGAGACAACGCAGCCTGGATAAAAGGGTGTGACAGGAAGATCGAGTTTAGTGGGGAATAAACTGGGTCATCATAGGCTCGGTCGCTTGACCACTGAAGGAGAATTTACCTGCAGGGTTCTCAGCTAAGAGTGTGTAGTGGCCGGTATCACTGGCATTCACGTTGTTGATGTTCAGAGTGGATGTCTTGCCGTCATAAGTGGTCTTGACTTTACTCGATTCAACGAGTCGTTGCCCATCTTTAAACCATGTCAACTGTAAATGGGAAAGAGCGTGTGTGAGGCGGCACGTTTGGAGCTGGTATATAAAGTTTCATCTGTCTCCACAGATGTGTCTCATATCTTTCGTGATGATGTTTTTTTACTGCTTTCCCCATTAAAAACCCATGTAGACACTTACCCGAGCAGGACCACCACCGAGCTGAACACTGAAGTTGGCATTGGAACCTTCAGCCAACTTGGAACTTCGGGGTTTCTGGACAACTTGTGGCTGAACTTTAGCGGGTGGGAGTTTGTCCTGGGGTTCTCCAGGGAATCGTCTCGTTATCACTTGTCGGTACTCCACCTCCCGCAGAAGTCGGTACTCAAAAGTATCAACTTTGAACTCCTCGTTCCTCTGATTACTGGTTCCATTGACTTGTGTTATTTGTTGTTGCTGCTGACTCCTTTGACGTTGCAAATATGCTGGCATCTGCTGCTGCTGTGTTTGCTGCTGATATTGTTGTTGCAGCACTTGTTGTCTCTGGATCTCTATGGATTGCTGCCTTTGGTACTCATATTGTTGTTGTTGCTGCTGCTGTTGTTGGATCTGTTGTTGTTGTTGTCTCTGAACCTCAATTTGTTGTTGTTGAAACTGTTGCTGTCTCTGGATTTCAAGCTGTTGTTGGATTTGTAATTGTTGCTGTTGATGTAGTTGTTGCTGCCTTTGGATTTCTAATTGTTGAGCAGTGGGGACTTGACCTATATATTTATATGCTCAATAAATTCCCCATGTTCAGTCATATGTTTAGTGGTCTCCCACGCGGAAGCAGTGGGCTGTACTACACACATGGGAGCTAAATCGGATGGTGCATTCTTTGATGAGATTGTCACTGACCTTCAGGTTGAATAAATACTGTGCAAATGGCTTCGCCATACTGGTTGCGAGCAACACATGTGTACTCCCCTTCGTCCCCGGGTCCTATTGAGTTTATCTGCAGAAGAATCCTACCGGTCTGCTCATCGTATCGCATCTGATGCTTCTGTGAGGCTGTATCATGTCCCCATCAAAAGTTAGTATCCGGCCGATCATTGTTTTCATCGTGGAGCGGGAAAATGTTTAACTATGGTACGTAGTATGTATGTATCTATATGTTTTCCAGTGAGCCAACGGCGCAGCCGCTATGTCCTGACCGGAAAGTGATGTTGTCAACAACTAGTTGCAATAATGTACACTCCACAGAGTCCGGGCTAACTGGGAATATTACTTTAGTGCATAGTGGAGTTAGTAGTTAAATCACTCAAACTGTCAGCATTCCAGCGGTATGTTTAGATTTGAGTATTATGTGTGTACGTAGGCATTCACTGAAGGGAAGGTTGTTTGTCTCACTGAAAACTGTGTAGGGAGGAGAACTGATGACAAGATTAATGAAACTATAAAAAAAGAGAAGAGGAGCATTTCACGGAGAAAAATTCACTCTTGTTCTTACAAATGGCACACACACACACTCACACACAGAAGTACAAGGTGCCTTCTTCTGTGGCTATTAATACATCCACATTTCCTTCGCCGGCATGGCTTCTCGTTTTCCTACACTTTGTCTGTGTATCCTCGAACGTCAGTATGTGAACTTATGTAAATGTGCTCTCAAGTTCGGAGTTAGCGATGTATATAGTGCAGATCAACAACAACAACGACATGAATGAATCCAAAGAGTTGAAAGGGAGTCATAACTGACAGAGGGAGTGAGAGACACTCCAGTTGTACGTGCTCATCACACTCACAGAACGCCGGAGCTGAAAAGTGACATTTGGAGATGCGAGTTATAAGAGTAGTAAACAATTAATTCTCTTTATTAATCCGTTTCTCTTTATTATTATTCAAGAAAATTGGCACACGGGAAAAAATCCGATTAGTTCCGCGTTAATTTAAATTTCAACCATTATGATAGTAATACATGCCATAACATACTATACCCTACTTGTTAGTATACACATGCTCAACATTCAGCATATTATAATTGTGACACACAGTAGTAGTAGTAGTAGTAGTAGCAACAGGGGCAGTATTTAGTAGTACAGTACACAAGTATACAATAGCAGTAGTAGTTTTTAGCAATGCCCGATGTTGGTGGTAAGTAATAAAAGCGATCTCGTTCACTCCCTGATGATGACTCAGATATTGAAATATATAGTTCATTTTTCCAACTTGCGCATACTCCCATTTAAAATTAGATGATGAGAGTGGATTTGGTTTCGTAACGTGTGTGTTTGTGTGTATGTATATGGCGAGATGTGGGACTGGAAGGCGTGTCTGCGGAGCGGTGGTGGTGCAGTATGGGGGAAACTTCTAGTCGGGTGGAGCCTGCGTGGAAAACTTTTATGGCGTGGTCGGAGCACATTTTCCCGGTGTGTTCTCCCCTTGCCCCCCACACCACCACCATACAGTCCGTTCTAGTCTACATATGAGTCTATCTGTCTCATTATCAGGTTCATAGTGATCTATCATAATCACCGTCATCATCATATAATCATAATTCACATTCCACAGGGTTACGGAATTAGTTAAATAGTTTTTTTCGCGGGGGTTAAACCATGAAGGCGTCAACTGTGAGGAGGGAGTTTTCCGGTGTCAAATGTCTCTCTCTGTGTGAGCGTCTCTGAATGTGCACACGTTAATCGTTGTCGTCGGTCGTAGGTAGGTGAGGTTATGTGAAAAATCATGAGAGGCGAAACCCACACCAGCGCAAGTTCGGGGCGAACGAATGATGATGACAGGGAGAGAGGTGATGTTGAGTGCATATATGTGACCGAGGAGGTATTCACCAAGCTATAATTATATGTACGACTGAGAAATGAGGAGAAAAAACTAACGCGGAAGAACTTGTCCTTTTCGAATCCATGAGACGGTGGGTTTGGGAGAGCCCCGAATTTTCCCCTCAAACGTAGCATTACCACCCTGAGCAAACCTGGCGTTACGAAAGATTTGCTCGAATATTGGTGGGCATGAAGAAGAGGTTTGCTGGTAGCTAAAAATATCCAATTTAGACCATCTGTATCATCAAACCCCCGAACGAAGTTAAGCTAAATATATCAGGGAGGAGAGAGAGAGAGAGAGAGAGAGAGAAACTTGGCAAAGTCTTATAGAAAAATTCCAGTCCGCTTACCCAGACACATTTCGGAACTGCTGCTGAACATTTTGACTCTGAACATTGGTCTGTCCGACTATCCGACCTAAATATGATACCCAACAGAATAAGAAATGGTACAGGATGGATTACAACAGCTACCCCAATCATAAAAGACTACTTACTAAATATTATAACTACTACTACAGAGACAGACAGATATTGTGTAGGGATATTGTATGATACATGAGGGATTGGCTGTGAAGTGTTTTTAGTTTAGTTAGATTATGAGACGCCTTAAATGGTCATCAATCTCTTTATGGAGGTAAAAGTTTCCTCGTGTCCCTCATATCATCTTTTCAAGCCCATGGAGATTATGCTGACAACAATGGGAAAATGTATATATGGGAAAAAGAGTGGAAGTTGCGGACAGGAATTTTGTTTGAGGGGACAAGTGAGACGTTTGGTGAAGGTAACAACAGAATGGTTACGTACGAGATAGAGACAGAGAGAGGGAGAGAGAGAGGCATATAGATACAAAAAAAGCGAGAGTAGAACTCGACCCGTGTACGGACTGATTAGAGTTGAAGATATATATGAAAAGGAAGGTCACATAGTTGGATTGGTGACTGGCCGGTTGGGTGACCGGCCGGCCGCCGCTATAACGCTCGGCGGTTCACGACACAAACTGAAGAGAGTACGAAGGAGTGGAGGTGGAGGACGGCGGAGAAGCAGAGTTTTCTCACCTGTTGTCGTCTGTTGTACTTGCTGCTGTTGTTGCTGTTGAACAACAGATGATGATGTTGAGCGAAACTCTGTTCTACTCACTGTATTCTTGGACTCCATTGAAGGAGTTTTAACAAAATTGTCAACTTTTTACAAAATCAAACTTCACCATGCACTGTAGAAAATATACGAGAGAGAGAGTCGAAGAGGGAAAAATACAAACTAAGTCGACAAAAAAATATAACGTTCGTCGTCTCGTCGTTCACGGCCACACCGACAAAATTCAAACTGAGACTTATCGTAGCTTTTCCTCTCTCTTTAAAGGGATCCTCCTAAACTTGATCATCTCCTCAAGATCTCCTACATAGACGGAGTCCGTGGCGGCGGTGAGTAAGAAGACGAAGAACAGCAGTGAGAAGGAGGGAGAGATATACACCGTGTATGTGTTTGTGTGTGCTTGTGTGTATGCGTGTGTGCAGTATAGCCTCACAAGAGCCAGAGAGCATCGTTGCAGGAGCTCTTGGACTCACGGCACTCGGGTATGTACAAGACCCAATAGAGCAAGCACTGCGTGTGTATGTGTGTGTGTTCCCCTATGTGTCTTCTGCGTGGATGTGTACATGTGAGGAGAATCCTCTCCGTCGTGGGGTGGCAAAAAATGCGCCCACGTGCAATGCTCAATGAATTTGGACTCACGTCAACAGTCAAATATATATGCAGGGACAAATAGTGGATGAAGAAGAACACATATAATAATTTTTTTGGAAGCAAGTGCACTTTATTCAAAAAAGAAACGAAAAAGTTTATCACGTATTTTTATTGGCCCACGCAAAATCATCAGCTCTGGGCTTTGCCCCTGTTAATTTTTCTATAATATATTCGAGACCACTCCAGAAGGAAATGTACTCCAATGGTTTGTTAAGCCACCCTGTGAAAAAAAAGAAAAGAACGGGAATGGGGGATCATTTTCCAGTTTATTTCAACAGCATTTCCCATACACGTTCATGACGTGAAGCCGGTCATATTAGCCGGAACGGAACGACTCTGGAGGGGATTGCGTATGGGATAACTCACCAGTTGTGATGCAGAAGTACGTTTCATGCGGTGCAACGTGGTGAATGCGGTGATGACGACGAGGTAGAATAATGTGCAGGTCCTGGAGGACCCTCACGGACCAGGGCAGTCCAAAGTATGTATGCGACCATTTGTGAATCTGTCGAGATAAAATGACAAGTATAGTTATAGCGGGGGAGTACAGAGCATTTCATGGCGTGCACACATCTCATATTCTCCTTATCATTTGACCCCTCAACCGCCGCTCCAAGACTAAGGGATCAGATGACACTGGGTGGTAGTTGTGTACGACATGAGTGACAACATAGGCTTATTTTGTAATTCATAAAAATATGCAGAGACAACAAAATAATAATTGGTGGAGAAAGTGCTTGTAATATTCTCACAATCTTTTCCACTTAACTATTCTCACTTATTGCTTTCACACAACTTCTATACTACTACTATACTTACTAACCATCAACATGGTTTTTAGTTAGTCTCAAGTGACTCAGAGAGTTCGCATTCCTGAGATGGAACTATGAGTGTGTGTTTGTGTGGGCGGAAGTACGGCTAAGAGTTACGTAAGCTTTGGGACAAGGCGCTAAGAATTTCCCCGTCGTCATATGTGTGCAGTATCATCATCATCATCACCACCACCAACTTCCCGAAAACTCTGTAGTCTCCCGGATTCACACAGTAGTAGGAAATCATGCATTCACCCACCCGCACCTGGATTTCCCACGAAGGAATTTAGGAATTCAACTTGCGGGGTAAACTTTTAGGCTCTGGCCTGGCAAGACCACAACGATCGGGGCTTCCTCGGAGTTAGATAGAGGGCATATATCATCACCTCTCGAAACCCTGACCGATTATACAGATATATTAGGGGACAGTGACAGAAGAGGTGATGCTATGGTGATGTGTTTATATATATTTGTGTGTGTGTGTACGTACGTACTTAGTGTATGTATGTCTGCAGTCTACAAACCGGGGAGTAGCTACTCACCGTGGTGCTTTCACCGGCATACCAGCTGGGAATAACTACCTCTATAAAATGACCCACAAGCCGCACTGCAGCATTAGGCAGACGAAAATTTGCCAGCTTACGTCTTTCAAAGCTCTCGCATTCGGATATGTAATGCATACAGATGATACAACGATAATATTTTAAATGTACACTAACTTATGAATCTTTGCTACCGGATTTCCCGACGACCCAAAGACATTCCATCCGGACAAAAAGTCGTGTGTACATTTCTCATGCTTGGAATTGGGAGGGGTGGGGAAGAATATGCTTGGGGAAATAACTCACCTCAGTACAAGTTGCGGTCCTTTTAGTAGCAATGGGTAAAAAATTTGCAATATTTCAAAGCGTAAATATGGCAGTTACGAGCGTAGATGTCGGTAAATTTGCGAAATGGAAGTTATCTGTACTAACAACACCTTTCACCGCGGACCATACGTATTTTAGTTTGAACAAACCATCGACACGGAAGGAGGTAAATCTGAGTCTGTCACATTATACAACACTAATCTAAGCTGACATTTGATGAAATTATTATGGGATGAGAAATTCATTATTGTTCCTCCTCATATTCACACTAGTTCACACCGGACCAAGTTCTAAGGTGTGCGTGTGATTGTGGTAATACGGGTTACAGGGTGAGAATTTATCAGATTATCTTATAAATATTTCATGACACACATTATGTCCGGTCTTAATAGCGTGTACATGTAAACGCAACAGGTCTAAGATGGAGTGCCTTTTCACTCTCCGATATCCACGTATAAGTGGTCTGATGGCCACTGCGCATAACAGCTTGTTGCTCATCATCATCATCACCACCAAAAGAAGCAGCCGGTAAGAGCCGGGGGGATTTCTCTCGAAGCCAAAAGCCACACAAACGACACAAATGGCCCAATGGCAATAGCTAGCAATTCATACATTAACCGTACAATAAATATATTTTTCATGAGAGAGAAAACGGAAAACAGTACCTGATTGGTCATTGAGACAAAGACAGCAAGTAAGTAGAAGAACCAAACAATCTCAAAGTGTCCCTTGTAATCTCCCCAAATAAGTATATAAGTCATATAGCCCAGTGGTCCGGTGCAGAGAAAGAAGTTGTCCCCATTGGTTTCTATAAAATCATGTCGAGTTATCGACGTCGGGTCAATATGATGTTCGCGGAATGGACGGATGAAAGCTTTCCCCACAATAGGCAAAGTAACAGAACCCCAAGTATCAGCTGCCCAGTGCACCAGCCTATAGACGAACCACTCACTTTAAGTCACACATTGTATATATCATCACATCATCTCATGAGTTCACAATTATTTCTAACAGATACAAAATTTGTATAGAGTAGAAAGAATAAACGTGTGCTGTCTGTACCCGGAAAGGAAATCAGCTACAAGGATGCCGATGAAGCAAGCAAGTACAATTGATCCAACTTGACTCCAATCGAATTTAAGAAGCAGGACAATCCCATTAAGGGTCAGTAAGGCACTCGTCACTAAGATGCTTATAAGCTCCTGCGTTCTCTTCCCTGTCCCATCCCGCACGACCAACACAGAGTACAGGACAAAATACGAAAAAAACAATTTAAAAAACGATGATTACTACAAACATGTCACATCATGCGCGTATACGTCACATCATCTCCATTTAGAACTAAATCACTGACTGGCTGTTTGGTTCAATGACTATATAATGAGAGCGTCGTCAAGTTTCACAGCCGACTTATCATCAATCAAAGTCTAAAGGTCGGCTATGAGACCTCTTTCTTTCTCGCACCACCCTCGTTCCCGGGAAAGGGCTCTCTCAAGCCTCACCGAACACCCCGTCCGGAACAATCAATGAAATCAATCTCTCCATTGTGTGGTCATCATCCAAAATGTGTGTACTTCAT
The DNA here is from genome assembly GCA_009870155.1 of Pseudobourletiella spinata. Taxonomy (NCBI): domain Eukaryota; kingdom Metazoa; phylum Arthropoda; class Collembola; order Symphypleona; family Bourletiellidae; genus Pseudobourletiella; species Pseudobourletiella spinata. The sequence continues at coordinate 2,674 of WJFA01001300.1, read as the reverse complement.
ATTCATTATCAGTACGAACAATATTATAAAATTCTCAAGAAAATTCTTATCCATTACCTTTTAAGTAATATGATCTCAACTCTATAGCACCTTGATGATGGGGACCCCACCTATAATTAAAATATTATCAATCACACCCAATTAGTCCTACCCACTTTAAATGCCACTACTTCATAGTACACCCACAGAGCACCCGCGTATATAAATTTCCATTGGCACTGCCACAACGAGACACACATACACACATACAAACACACACACACACAATCCGCAATGATTTTCTCCACGCACGAATCAACAAGACGACGGGTTTTACGAACGAGAGAAAGAGAAGAAAATTTATAATAACCGGGGGCCTCCTGATGTCGTTTCGTAGGAGCCGTTCCCATTCGGATCCTCTTCCAACATCGAAGAAGTACTCGACCTCATAATTTCAACATAATCTCAAAAAACCTCGAGTTTGTCCCGGTTAAGAACCCTATCCCTAAAAATTATACAGCTACAAAATTAAATAGTGAAGTCTTTGAACCTCCGCGCTCCACGAACGCTCCCTTTATGTGAATCATTTTCATGGCACACAACAGTCATATATCCCATCGATTGCTCCTGCTTCGTCGTCTGCTTCTTTTGCTGCTGCTGCTGATGTTCCTGTCTCTGGTGATGCTGCTGGTTCCCAGGCAATCGCGTAAGCACACACACTGTGCTGCTAGTGCCACTTCCATACACCATCATTACAGAGCAGACGGACGAGGGATCTCCCCGCAAAAGTCACACAGGAGTATACATACACGAAACTTCCATTGGAACATATAAGAAAATATATCCTTTCGTACTGCCCGGACTGCTAGTAGTGGTTCCTTCATGTGCATTTAAAAGATACCGTCGTCGTCGTCGTCAGGAAAAGATTTTTTCAAAGAAGCCACCTAATATATTTTTTTCACAATGTACGCTCTCATTAACCGAATTTTAGACTGGATAAAATCTCTGTTTTGGAAGGAGGAAATGGAGCTGACATTAGTCGGCCTTCAGTACTCCGGAAAGACGACTTTTGTAAATGTCATTGCGGTGAGTTGAAAAACTTTTTTACGGTACATATTTTTCCTTAATTTTTGCCTTTGAGAAAATGGTTCATCCTTGTTACCATGTGATTATTGTTGGGATACCTGAATGCTTTTCCGTGGTTGAAAGAGAGAGCAATTCTTATTTCGTCACCACATCTGTCTCATCATCAACTGAGTAATGTACGTCGTGAGTAATTTTTGACCTTGTGTGAGGTAATGTGAGATGTTTCCTCATGGAACATATACTTATTCTGGAGGACCTTAAGTATGCTTACTTGGTCCAGACATATTTTGAGCTGTATTTATGTCAGTGTAGACGTCATTTTTGTAATAAAGTCGCTGAATAGTTGAACGAAATACTTGAGTCATGTGTAGAGAGGGCTGGAAAGGTGATGGGTCAGGATCTGTCGAGATAAATCTGCTTATCTATTCGTCATAGATTTTAGTCATGTGGCAGTGCAATAACTGGTGGGAATGAGGAAATAAGGTCAGTTAACTTGAATATGTCACGAAATATTCACATGTTACCTGTGGGATATTGTAAAGAATTGGGATGGGCGGGAGGGAGCATTTTGAAGTAAAGATTGTACTTAAGGGAATTTAGTTATTGCACTCTTGCTTTGTCAATCAGTATCTACAGTGATGTAGAAGGAATGAGGGTTGTGGAATTGTTGACAGCATGAGGTGGAACCGGCATGTGGTCGAAGGAGATGTGAATGACGATAAATGACATTTGTGGGATCGAAAGTATGATTTTTTGAAACATTTATGAATTTACAGTCGGGTCAGTTTTCCGAAGACATGATTCCTACTGTGGGATTTAATATGAGGAAGATAACAAAAGGAAACGTGACGATCAAAGTATGGGATATTGGCGGACAGCCGAGATTCAGATCGATGTGGGAACGTTATTGCCGCGGTGTGAATGCCATTGTTTATATGGTGGATGCTGCGGATCATGAAAAAATTGAAGCTTCAAGAAATGCCCTTCACGATCTTTTGGAGAAACCCCAATTACAGGTGCAGTTAGCTTCTCAACGACAGTTGGCGATCATGAAGCTTTCCAGAGAAATTTGATCCCCAAGAGATATTAAATGTTATATAATGGAGAACTCAAACTGTTTTTCTTACTCAGCTGTTGGACTTGTTTTACTGAATCACATACATGTACCTTTATTTTCGCCATTTTATCGATTAACACAACTTGTACCTAGTGATTTAACTTATTTTTGGTGCGAGTTCATTTCCTTATCTAACATTTTTGTTAAATTGTAATGATGATGAAAATCTAGTCCTTGGAAATAATTAACGTTATTGTTGTGTTACAGGGGATTCCTGTTCTTGTCTTGGGGAACAAGCGAGATCTCCCGGGTGCCCTGGATGAAAATGGACTGATCCAGAGGATGTAAGTTCTTTGGAACTTGAGAAACTTGCGTGTGCTGTATTTGGGGTTGTCACTGCTAGGCTGGTTACAAACACTTCACACTAGGAGGATAGGGAGGAAATTATAAAGGAATCCGAAAAAGATAGACGACTTTTTAGAAGTCCTTCAAACATTCTTTTATATACGCGCCAGAATATTAGATTAAGGCCGTTTCATTGAGTAATATCCA